>CM050173.1:50908271-51193271 GCA_027410445.1 Discoglossus pictus | reverse complement strand
TTTTTCTTAATGTACAATGCATTTTGAAAATAAAAATATATATGTCATGGGTGGAAACTCAAGATAACCACTTATATTTTGTATATAGTAATGCATTCACACTACTTTAGAAGAGTGAACCTGTATACTGGTTTCTTTTGTCTATATGTTTGTGTAATCTTTATAAAGATGTTTGCATATGCCTGTCTAGGCTTTAACCTATGAGGTTCAGTCCTAATATGCACTGTTAACATGGTAGTAAAACTCTCCAGCTCCCTCACCCACCCCCTGACAAAGAAGTGACCCACCCTTCCTGCAGTAATTGATAGCTGTGTGCTTGGGGCAGGAGTAGATGTCACAAGATGTCAATGGAGCCAGTATTTAAACCCAAACCCGATGACACCCTCCTTTGTTTTAAAGCCTTTTAACAAGGACTCACAAGATGAGGAACTCAGCATTCTGCCTGTATTTAGTGGGTCCTACAAGGGGTGATTCACGAATCACACAAGCAGGTCCACTTCTACTTTCACTGCTTGACCTTCAAGTTTCAGACAGATTGCTGGAGAACCTCACTGACCACCTTCCATTCTTGCTATATGAACAGCTTTAAAATATTGTTGGTGTCATAGGGTATAAGTATTAGACTCATCAGCAATATGACAGACTGCTTAATGAAGGATTTCACTTAGAAATTTCTATAATAATTTTTGTAATTTCTCCTTGCCAGATCATCTTAAAAATATAAAAAAAAGTGATTATCCTTTCTTAATGACTTTTTAGTGTTACAATAAATTGGGGTAACATATATGCCCCTTGGCATGTTTTCTTTAATTTGACAAGCATGGCAAAAAATAGAACATAATTAATTCTACTGGGATGACTGTTTAGCAATAAGTCCTATGTTATCCTGCAACAATTGTGTCACTGTGACACAAATAAATGCTACTCCTTGTGTAGAGTCATTATTATATGCATCGTTTCTATTAAATAACGTTTCAGTTTCCCCCAGTCACCTTGAATCTCAATTCATATGTGTTTCTGAGTTACGTACAATATGATACACTTCCATTAGTTCTTATTTTTCAGTCTTCTCTAGAAGCCTTTCATTTTGACTTGCACTGAGGGTAACCAGATGCACATCTATTATTAGCTGAGCTGGGAAGACAAACATAGATTGTATTATTATGCATTTGACAAAGCAATTTCTCACAGTTATCAATAGTAAGACAATCAGTTTTCACTGTAAAGGAATAAATTAGCAAAATTAAGTCTTGTTCCCCACAAAAGTTGGAGGAAGATAGATTTGTAAAACTAAATGCGAATGAAAGTACAGTTGATGTCATCAGTTGTGCTCTGCCCCATCAGATACATGATAGAAAGGTAGAGAGAAAAAATTGTTTTCATTGTTGAAACCGTTGCAAAATGGATGGAGTAAGAGGCTTTCTAATTTGAGGTTGCTGAGGGTTTGAACTCCTTCCTAATCTGCTGTATATACAGTGAGTCGGCATGAACAGAGGCACTGGAGCCAGTTGTGTATGTGTAAGAGATGTGTCAGCAGCCCTTTAGGTTTTGGGTTCAAATCCAGATGGTAGGATAAATAAAGCAAAAACTGCAAAGAGTAGATTTGTTGAGTGTGGCATTGAAAAGCATACCCACTTAATGCACAACTTTATACAGCCACTTTAAATGCCTTTACATTATGACTTACTAGCTTTGAAGAACATCACTTCTCACAACCCATATTAAAGATTGCAAGATTCACTGTGTATCAGATGAAATATACAAGGAAAATTCTGATTGCGGTAATGCTGCAGCTGCTTGTCTCTTCTAAAACTGACAACATTGCTCCATTAATACCAAGCAGCTCTGTGTCCATTTATCCACTCTAATTACCTATGCCTCTGCAAGGGAGTAGGCTTTATGGCCTATAGGAGGGCCAATTTTGGTTTTATGCTGCCGTAGGCCCATTCAGATTTGTGTGCTCCCCATACCCTGGTTACTTTTACACCCACACACTCCAGTTACTGCTCCATCTATCCCCTTGCTATAACACAAAGCATATTTATATGTATTTATTAGAAAGTGTCAATTAAACTTAATGAAAGAAATGCCACTACATGGAAACATTTCTATACATAAGCATGCAGTATTCCATGAAACTGCATCTGCATCTTTAGGCAGCCTGCTGCCCCTTGAAAATGTGTTGCCCTAGGCCTGGGTCTATTGGGCCTTGGCCTAAACACACCCCAGGGCCAACATAAGCAATAACATGATTTTCAAACTGTGAGACTTTTCTCAGATGTGTAAGCCATGGGCATAAAACATTTTTTGGGAAAATTTGAATTTATATAAATAATGTAAATAATATTAAGTAAATAATTATTGAGATGCTCACCATTGTTTGCACTGCATGAATATGCAATGTGCATCTCAAACATATTAATGTTCTGTGTTAATTTGTGATCACTGTGCTTCTTTGATTTTGTGGAGACAAAACAAACTACCCCTATCATATCATGCAGTTAGATCCCCTTCCACACATTAACCAAGCACATTGAGCCACAAATTTATTTTGAAGATGCACATTAGCATAATGGAACTATACATCTCAGTACTATTTATTATATAAAAGAACAGCCAGTACAATATATTTGCAGTTTTTAATCATCTTTAAGAAATAAAAATGTTTTGGGGAGTGACAGAGTATCTTTAACAAGTCTACAGTATATGGTGACAAGACAGAGTGAGAATACATTATACCATGTTATATTCAAATTCTCATTAGAAATTAATAATTATAATGTTTTATGGACTGTGCACTGTGAACTAGATTGCAATGAAGAATAGATACAATTCTTCTTTAAAATATGTATTTATTCTGTTTGAGCAGAGAATTCCTGTAAGGGGTCATTTTTAGCCCATTTCACAGTTGCAACAATGATCAGATGGGAAGACATGAAACTGGGCCAATATTTAGCTTGGTCTGCAGATGTACTGGGGCCATATTAACCTTTCAATGACCCACACAGCAAATATTTTAGTCCACTCTAGTAAGCAAGTAAAAGATGAATTTACGGGGTCTCAAGGCCAAAAATAACATATATCAATTTTTTTAATGGATATTAACTTTTCTTGTTTAATATGAAATGTTAGCTTTTATTATCACAATAAGTATCAAGTTATATCATAATGTATTTAATGTAAAAGTATAAAGAAAAATATTGGAATCAATGAAAGATATTGTCAAAGAATCCTTTATAAATCTTTTTCACATATTTATTGGAAGAAAAGAATGGTTGAACATAGCAACCAAAAGTAATACAAAGTGTTATATTTTTATATAAAATGTCATTATAGCAAGCAAGGGTTGTTATTTTCGGAGCATAATATGTACAGCATGTTCTGCTTCCCCTCACCCACTCACCAGCTTATCCAGAGTAATATTCTAGGTGAAATAATATTTATTTAAGATAAAGTGTAGGGCACCATGATGTCTCTCACATCATGGTTAACTGACACTGTATTATTTCCCATTTTATATCTAAAAATAATTAGTCAACTTATTCCTTGATCCCATAAGTACTGCCAATGGGAAAAGTCTACACCCTCCCATTTACAACATTTCTGCTTATCATTACACTTACATTCCACTTGAAAAATATTTTATCAGAAGTCTGCAAAATAAATTCCTTAAGCACATTAAAAACCCTGCTGGCTGGTACAAATTGGTGGGGCAATGCTCTGCAACAGCTCCTGTTAGAGAATCTTATTTAACTGTAGCCAGGACAACATAATAAATCTGGACTGTTAGACTCATGAGAACCAGGCCCTCATCTTCTCCTGTACCAAAATGTATGTACAAATGTCTCATCTTACTTACACTCTCCACGTATTTATTGTAACACTGGCTCTACAGAATTTCCTACTGCCCTACAAATAAAATATAATAGGGTTGAGGACAAGAATTTCAAACACTTTCTAGAATTAAGAACCAGAAGGCTCAATAGTCTGTTGGTGTGATGTTTGTATCCAACCATCAATAAAACCAACTACCTAAAATAAAATGCAAATTATGCATCAAATAAATTAATTATAAAAAACATCAAGACACTTTTACCTCATCCATTCCTTTGTCCTTTCTCTTTCATTTATTTGTAAAATAGATAGCGGATACATAGAGTCACTAACCACCATTGGCTAGCCAGCGTGTGGTGTATTTTCTTTGCACTAGCCCTCAAGGCTAAAGGATTCACTGTACTAGTGTTAGTTACCATGTTTAGCTCTGGGTATATTCACTGTACTTTAGAGGTGGTTGTTTTACGGTATGGTAATACTGGGTGCATTATACTTGTGAGTATCAGCTTGCTATATCACATATTATATTTGTCCTGCTACGAGTCGTCGTCACGCTGTTTGCGTGGTCCGTTTACGAATAGCGGGCTTAGCGATGAGCGCCGCAGGCGCTCATCGCCCGGCGAGCCTCGCGAAGCGAGGCGAGCCGTTAACCCGTAGAACTTAAGCGGGCTTAGCGATGAGCGCCGCAGGCGCTCATCGCCCAGCGAGCCTCGCGAAGCGAGGCGAGCCTGTGAGCGTAAGGGCCGTTGCTCACGCTTGCGGGCTCGCATAGCGAGCCCGCAGCCCTCGCATAGCGAGGGCTGCGTGCAAGGGCCTCAGTTGTTGGCATGGAGCAGCCACCTCCTCCCCACAATGCCCCGGTTCGGGTTCCGGAGGGGGAGCCAGACGCCGCCACTGCCACTAGCAGAACCCGCCAGACGCCGCCACTGCCAGTAGCCGCACCATCCCGGGGCCGGCGCTCCATCCCAGCAACTGAGGCCCTTGCCCGCAGCCCTCGCGTAGCGAGGGCTGCGTGCAAGGGCCTCAGTTGTTGGCATGGAGCAGCCACCTCCTCCCCACAATGCCCCGGTTCGGGTTCCGGAGGGGGAGCCAGACGCCGCCACTGCCACTAGCAGAACCCGCCAGACGCCGCCACTGCCAGTAGCCGCACCATCCCGGGGCCCGGCAATCCAGTTGTTGGGATGGAGCAGCCACCTTCTCCCCACAATGCCGCCACTGCCACTAGCCAGCAACTGAGGCCTTTGCCCGCAGCCCTCGCTGCCCTTGCCCGCAGCCCTCGCGTAGTGCCTCGGTTGCTGGGATGGAGCGACGAAGGCCTCAGTTGCTGGCATGGAGTGCCTTCGGCGCCATGATCCCCAGAGATGGTCGGTGATGTGTGTAGCCCTGCATTGTATCTCCCTCTGTCCCACCCCCTGGCCGGCTCCTCAGCCCCCTCATCCAGGTCACGCACACACAGAGGCTGAAGGTAAGGATGATAGGGGCTGGGAAGGCCATAGCTGTGCTGACCAGCGGGGGGGATGCACAAGGTGAGGGGGCCTGTGAGGAGCTGTGTGTGTAATGGGGGCACAGACTGCCAGGACATGGACTTGCTGTTATATAGAGTAAAAGGCACCTGAATTGGTGGATTGACTCACGTGCAGAATTATCATAATCATTATATGTACGACATGCTTATAAACACTGATCATTAAATAATTTTGTGTGAGCTGCAGTTGTTTTGTAGTGGGGGCTGCCATGTTTGTTTCTGCTTAACTGCTGTAGGGAGAGCTGGCCTTAAAGGGGCTCTGTCACCCCAACAGAAAGCTGACTTAACTTTAAAGAGCATCAACAACTGGATATACATTGCGCAAGAAGTTTTTCTTTACAGTAAATAATTGCTGAAATATTTAGAATAGATTTTGGGGCTTTTGTATGTTATGTGGCTCAGAGTGCTTGATAAGGGTGTGAGAGGGGCTTAACTGTTAGATAACATTGTGGGTCTTTGTTTTGCCAGATCTATCCTGTTATGTGCATGGACGGGAAGCCTCCTGTTGCCGGGTGCACCTGTGTCCTGTGTCCCAATGTACTCCCTAAGCTCCCAACCCCAACCCCCTACACCCCTTGCCGGCCCTAACCCTAACTTCAACCCCCTACAACACTTATACTGGGCCTAACCCTACACCCCTTGCCGGCCATAACCCTTATAGCCTAACGCCATTTTACACCAATGCAGAAGTACACAACTACGGTCTTATCTCGCACACGCACAAAATTACATTGCACACATTCAGCACGCTTACACAGCAGCTCCACACCACTAATGCTGCAGCAACATCAACACAGAATGCAGCTCTTCAACACAATGCTTTAAAATAGGTAAAGTATATATATTTATTAATTGTATTATATATTTCAGTAGTAGACACAAAACACCATTAGCTACCTTACAATTTCATTGCCGTCATTTTTTGACGGGCAATTCGCTAGTTGAATATATTCATGTTAAACATGCCTGATATTTGCATGCGTTTTACAAGTAGCTGTGTGGTAATTCAAGCTGTGATTACTATGGAGTTGTAATCAAACTATTTTTGCAATGGCAGATCTTTGAGGTTCTTTGTGGAGCAGACACATTGCATCAAATTGGACAGTTATCCTTGAAGGCTTGATATATAAAAATGTAAACAACCAGCTACTAGTCAGGCATATTTTATGCAACACCTTTGATTAACAAGATTACCTTGGTCTTCTGATCTGCTTATCTTAATTATGTCACATTGTGTTAATATATTTAGCTACCATTGCATTTCCCAATATTTATGCAGTACTGTGTTCAATAAAGAAAATCTTCTGTATAAGACATAGGTGGTGTAACTATGTTCTTTTGCTAGATTCAGGGATTTCCATATTCTGTTTGTGTCTGTCTGATCTGATGAAAAGCTACTGAAATTCTGCTGTCGGCTCAAGCTGGTGAGGTGTAGAAAGGACCCCTGTGCATGGACAGAGACTTAACCTAATTCCGTCACACATAGGAAGAAGCTGTAAAAATGATTTCTTCTGAAATCGGAGCAATCTGAATATGTATATGTCAAGTGATTACAAGCTAATTATCGCTGGCATTTGCAGATATACTTAATACTCACTTACTGTTATTTTTAGAAAAGAAACACTCTTCTGTACTTCATCATATCTTTGTAAAATCTGTATGTTTATATTTGGAAACCATCTAGTAACTGAGAAGTTGAACATCATCTATAATAGTTTATTACATTGATTTTTACATATTGTTGCAATATCTGGTCTATGTCAGAGTTACTGGTGCCATTGCAAAATTGACAATTTTCACACACACAGCGGGAAGCTTGAAGTCCCAACCTTGATTAATAGAAAAGCAAGTGTTCACACTTATTTGATGCAAGAATGTGATGAAGAACCCCGTGAGGTTTGAGAATTTACACCTAATTGGGAACCATATGAAGCCTGGATTCTTGCAAATTTAAAAAAACATCACAGTCCTATAAAATATATAACAAAACCTGGTTGACCTCTTTTGTTTAATGCTATATACTTGAGCTAATAACATCATTATGAATAGATACTCTTCTTCTCCTACAACATACATATACCCGTACATAGAGAGATGAAAAATACACAATTCTGTTGGGTTCACTGTTCACCTACTCCAATTATCTCTCAACACGACAAGTGATTTAATTGTTAAAAGTGATGACTGGAGTAAAACATGAATTTTTAATTGATTGTATCCTTTATTGTTTTAATATTGAGCTTATATTTATGAAAATGAATTAACAACTGGATATAACAGTAGTTCTAGTAATTCTCCATCCTACAGAAGGGTTACAACTTACTTCCTGATATCATTTTATAGAAATCACAAAATGTACACTTTAAACCACCTCTATATTTTTATATGGAATCTATTGATCAAACTACATGAAACTTACCACATATATATGTAGAATATACTGTATTTGAAAACTTTAAGTGTGACTAAAAGCATAATTAAGGAAAAAGTCATACAGCTAGTTTTCGATTAGAAAATTACATTTTGTATGCACCATCCTACTTCTGTGCTAGTGAGGAGGAAGTGGTGTTGTGTCAATTATGGTCTTATCCAGACATCAAAAAAGGTACGCACTTGACCCTTTTCTTGATCTGCAGTGATCCTTTCATACAGTAAGCTTTCATGAACATGACACTTTACTCTTTTCACAGAAACACAGGTTTAGAAAGCATGGATTAGACATTTGCCATATTCTCTACCCATTATAATGAACTGTATACTTAGTAAAGTCCAGTGAAAAGATTATGCACATTTATTTTTGAGTTATTATTATTATTATTTTTCTGCTTGAATATTTTATACTTATTAATCATCTTCTTTGTATCAGTAAGTATCCTTATGTTTGATTTTAGGCCCAAGGTGTATTATTAGTTGAAACCTTTTGAGAGGAACATAAAACATTTTTTAAATTCTATATACATCATAACCTTGAAACGGCTGTCCGTGGGTAGGATTCCGAGCTTGTGTATAATCCAACCTTGGCTTTGCAATAAAGCTGTGTAATGCAGCAGGCATAAGCTTAAAGTAGGGCATGTTTAAAATGGTTATTGATAGAAGAACAAAGCATTTGTGGGCACATTTGCATGTCCCTGCTCAGCTTCCCAGAGTGCAGTTTAATAACTGTATGTCTCGGAATACTGAGCAGGAAACAGGTGTTTTTAAGAAGGGGGCTATGCAGAGTATAAGCTAACCCTCTGAAGGACAAGTGGGATGGGCGGAGTATGAGCTAACCCTCTGATGGACATGTGGGATGGGCGAAGTATGAGCGACACTCTGAAGGACAAGTGGGATGGGCGGAGTATGAGCTAACACTCTGAAGGACAAGTGGGATGGGCGGAGTATGAGCTAACCCTCTGAAGGAGAAGTGGGATGTGCGTAGTATGAGCTAACCCTATACATATATATTTCTAGAAGCTTTTCTATAAATGGTAATTTATATTTTAATTAAATATGTAATTCCACTTATTTATTTTCATGATGAAGTAATTTTATTTAAAATGTACTTTTGGATATTGAAGACTATAATATTATTAATATAGCATTGTCAAAGTTTACATTTAATAACTACCTCTTCCTACCTTTTTTTTCCACGTTGCTCTTTAAAATAATGCTATTTTCTGCACCTCTATATCTGCTTTGACATGACAGTTGATGACTTTAGAGCAGTACACAGTGAATTCTTGTCTACTCTAATGTAGCACAGCAGGGGCCTGATATGTTCGTATTTGATAATTAGTTGATTTTAGGCTTCTATAAGCTGTAAAAGGTTATTCCCCACCTGCTGTGCTTAGAAAATATACTCTGTTCATACAAATCTACTAATTGCTTAACCCAACTGAAACTATCAGTAATGTCATACTCCTCAAGATCCACTAATGTGTTTTATAAATGTTCATAGCTATCTATTATTACACATGAACATAACTGATTCCACAGTGAAACATGACCTTTTGTAGGCTGGTATTAAATAGCTTTGTGTGCTTTACCTGGTGTTATCAAAGGCTGATAGACAATTATTTAATGTGAGATATTCTGATTAAAGTTTCAATGATGAGGAAAAATAATTCACGGTATACTAAGGTGCAGAGATACTGGATAAATACATTTTCTGTCCAGTTTTGGTGAAGCTGCTTTCAGACATCAAATTACAGGATCTAAATAGGAGTATGTCCGCCCATGTGCAAATTAAAGTTATGATATATGGTATAATGAGTGAACAAATGCTTTAAGTTTCATTGGTTGCTTCATTTAATGTAATGCAAAGATTACCATATGTAAATAAGCCTTCCCATCCCGCTACTCATGGAAAAGTAACTGCTAAGCAGGCAGACATGCCAGTTACACCATTAATATCTGAAAAATAGTCTTTCTTATAAATTTCAGCTTTTTGAAACTTTCTGTAGATAAAAGATTTTCAATTGAGCTTTTGCAAATTACTGGAGCCCGTAAGTTAGGTCGCAAGCTAATTTGCTATTCAATAGGCGAATGGGTTACGAGTTACGGCCTTGAAAACTTTGCAATGGTTAAACCCGTAACTTACAGCCTCCCCGCGCCTTTGATCTTTCACTTTTGCAATAGTTACCATCGCTAAAATCACAAATCGCTATTCAATTGCTCAATTTCCCCAAGCCAGCAAATGTTGTTTTCACACCCGTAAATGGCAAATGAAGGAAAAAATCCCACGAGTGCTAGAGAGGAGGGGATTAAACACCTATTCGTAGCACTTTAAATGCAAATAAAAAAACAAAACTGCATTGTAAATTACAGAGAAAGTGACAGACATTAGAATTAATTGCACAACAGTCTCAAGCTCGCAAAATCCCAGTATATAAGGTTTATTTTTATGTTTAATTTCGGGGGTTAAATCGATCTTGAGTATTTATGAATTAATACATACCAAAGTATTGGCATTAAGTTTCAGCATTTTTTATCTTGTGGTTTTGCGAGTCTGATCGCATATTCGCCCCTCCGAACCTAATTGATTGACATTTAACCTCCATGTTTTACTGCCATAATAATGACAGTCAATTTCTATTGGCTGATTCAAAATGGGAGGTTACGAGCTTGCTTAAATGATCATGTTCCCACCCTGAACTGCGAACCAGTGCATGGTTTACAGAGTTGGCTTTAGGCCAGTAACTTGCCGCCTTGAGCAATTGAATATCTCCGGAATCAGAGACGAACAGGAGCCCGCAACACACCCGCAGACATACGGCCTACATTGCACCAGTTGTGGGCTTGCAATTGAATCTGGCCCTATGTTTCCACAAATTAGAAATCATGAATCTAACCTTTAACACCCATAACTGGGCACCTTCTATTATATATCTACTTGTCTGAATGTTTACTCCAAGCTCCCACCTTTGCTCTACTAGACTCCTGCAATGCTCCCAAAGCAGGGCAGCAATATATTGTAGAATCTTGCACTGTTTAAGTATTGACCAATTGCTCAACTTTGGACTCTACCACTCTCAAACACCTTCCAAAATTGCAAGCTTACTCTAGAGCTGGGTCTTAAACTCCTCAAGTAGGAATATATAATCTTTTCGACATGGGATAATTTAAGTTTTATGCTGACCTATGCCCATTCAAATATGGGCAACCCCCAGTTACTCCTCTTCCTTTCCCCTTGCCAAATCTCACATCATAGGCTTATATGTGTTTATGTATATATAGAGAATGTAAGAAAGGTTATGTTGAGTTACATAAAAAATGTCATTACATATAGAGATTTCTATTATTATTATTCTATGGCAATGCATGTGTATCATCAAGCACATACTATCTGTTGAACAGAGCATGTACCTGCCTCAAAACCTTTAAGAAATTATTAAAACACATCGGTTTAAAAAATCTTATCACCTTCAGCCTTAATATGTAAAACTGAACATTCCACAGCCTAATAACACGCACACCCACACTCTACAGTACAACACACAGACCCCTCCACTTTACTGAACCAATTGCTTTCAATTGCATTTGTCACCCTCTTGTATAACACATAAACCCTTAGATTGTAAGTTTGCGAGTTTTCAATCTTGTGTCAGTGCCTTGGAAACAAGCTCTATGTACATTTGATTTTATGCTCAAAAACAGGGCCCTCCATTCTTTACAAGATATTTAATTTGTTTTCTGCTATGTACTCAACCCCTGTACAGCGCTACGGAATATGTTGGCGCGATATAAATAAAGATAATAATAATAATAATGTACTTTTTAATGCATGGTGGTTACACCAAACACAACATACTTTGCACATAGAACAATAGAATACTGTGATTATTATTATCGATTATTTGTAACGCGCCAACATATTCCGCAGCGCTATACATAAGTTGTGATCAAGGCAAAGCAATATTAACACATTACAAAAGATGGAGGTCCTGTGTTTGAGCTTAGAATCCAAAGTCCATAGAGCTTTCCCCAAAGCACATTGCAAAATTGAAAATTTGCAGACTTACAATCTAAAGGTTTTGGGTTTGGTACAGGAGGGTGAAAATACAGTGTGCGTATTAAGAAAGCTGGTTATAGGCTTCTTTAAACAGGTGTCTTTTTTGTGAGGTTTTGAAGGATTTGAAGCCGTAGGATAATCTGGTGGAGCAAGGCAAGGAGTTGGCATTCAATAAGACAGACACTGAGGGTAGATGAGTCTAGCGGAGGCATTCAATAAGGATTAACGGGGGAATAGATGGGTGGTGGGTAGGCCAGCCAGAAGTAAGTTTCAGTAGTCAAGACAGGATATGATGAGGGAATGTATTAGAATATTAGTTGTGTCTTGTGTAAGGTAGTGACGTATTTTGGAAATGTTTTTTAAATTGAAAAGACAAGATTTTGTTAGTGACTGTATGTGAGCAATGAAAGAGAGGGCAGGGTCCAGAATAACAACTGATACAACTGGCCTGGGAGGTGGTAGTGATGATGGAATCATTGACAGTGAGAGAGATGTGAGGAAGTTACGCTGAAGTAGATGGTGGGTAGATTAAGAGTTTGGTCTTTGACATGTTGAGTTTTAGATGGTGGCTGGACATCCAGGAGGATATGCTTGTGAGGCAGCTGGAAATATGTGCTAGAAGAGAGGGGGATAAATCAGGTGCTGAGAGGTAGATTTGAGTGTAATCTGTATAGAGATGATACTGAAATACAAAAGATTTTATTAGGATTCCAAGTGAGGATGTATAGATGGAGAATAGGAGGGGGCCTAGGACTGAACCTTGAGGTAAGCCAACAGACAGAGGATGAGGAGAAGAAGAGGTGCCAGAGAAGGAGACACTAAATGTTCGATTTTGTAGGTATGATGTGAACCATGAGAGAACAGTATCTCTGAGTCCAAGGGAGTGGAGAATTTGGATTAGTAGAGGGTGATCAACTGTATCAAAGGCAGCAGAGAGACCCAGGAGAAGTAGAATAGAAAAGTGACCCCTTGACTTGGCAGTGAGCAAGTCATTAATGACTTCTGTGAGAGCTGTCTCAGTGGAGTGTTGGGGTCGGAAGCCACATTGAAAGGTGTCAAGAAGGGAGTTGGAGGAGATAAATTGGGTAAGGCGGTTGTAGACAAGCCAGGGGGAATGTAGAGAGCTAGGGCGGTAGTTAGTTGTGGAATCAGTGTCAGATGAGGGCTTTTTAAGAATGGGTGTAATTATGGCATGTTTTAGAGATGATGGAAACGTGCCAGTGTTTAGGGAAAGGTTGAAGAGATGTGTGAGAGCAGGGGTAAGTGTGGTAGTGAGGGGAGGGATAAGCTGTGATGGAATAGGATCTAGAGGACAGGTAGTAAGACGAGAGGTTGATAGTAGGCTGGATACTTCATCCTCTGTTACAAGGTCAAAGGAACGCATAATGGCTGTGTGATTAGGAAAGGATAAAGACTGGGTGTTATCAGTTAGTTGAGAGGAGGGAGTGTGTGGTCCATGTTGAGAGGAGAGTTTGTTATGAATGTTTTCAATTTTTTGGTTAATATGGCTGGCAAAGTCTTTAGCTGTGAGACAGGAAAAGGAAGGAGGGGGTGGTGGGTGGAGGAGAGCATTGAACTTAGCAAACAAATGTTTGGGGTTAGAGGACAGTGTAGATATTAAAGATGTAAAATAGTGCTTTTTGGCAAGGTTGAGGGCAGAGAAGTAGGAGCGCGACATAAACTTGAAGTGGAGGAAATCTGCTGAAGTGTCTGATTTTCTCTATAGTCATTCAGCAGTGCGGGAGCACCTCTGGATGTATCGTGTTTGTGTAGTGTGCCATGGTTGTAGATGAGAGCAAGGGCGTCTGCGTGTGGTTATGGGGCAAGAGTGTCAAGGGTGGAAGTAAGAGTTGTGTTAAACTGTGAGGTGGCAGTGTCAGGACAAGTGAGATCAGTAAGGGGGCTGAGAAGGGGTTGTAACAAGTGCTTCAAGGTTTCTGTGGGTAATGGTGACCGGGATAGAAAAAAGGCAGAGAGAAAGATGAAGTGAGGTTGAAGGATTGAAGATGGTGGTCAGATGGGCAGATGGTGAGGTTAGAGGTTGTGCAGAGATGGGTGTCCATAATGGTGAGTTGGGGAATCTGTCGATTGTGAGAGGCCAAGGGAAGAGGGGAGTGAAAGTAGTTTAGCAGCAGTAGGGGAGATGAGAGTGTCAATGGCAATTTTGAAGTTGCTAAGAATGAGTGAAGGAACGTTGGAAGAGAGAAAGTGAGGGAGCCAGGCGGAGAAGTGATCAAGAAATTTAGAGGCTGGTCCAAGGGGGTGATAGATCACAGCAACATGTAATGAGATAGGTGAGAAAAGGCGGATGGTGTGAACTTCAAACTATGAAAATTGGAGGGAAGGGATACTGGGTATGGTGTGAAATGTGCACAGAGAGGAAAGTAATATGCCTACACCACAACCATGTCGGTCTCTAGGGCGAGGTGTGTTACTGAAGTGAAAACCACAATGGGAGAGTGAAGCAGGGCAGGCAGTGGCTGAAGGAGAGAACAAGGTTTCTGTAAGAGCCAGTAGATTGAGGGAGATCGAAGTAAATAGGTCATGGATGAAAATGAGTTACTTGCAGATAGATTGTGCATTCAGGAGTGCACAGGAGAAGTACAAAGAGGATGGTTTGTGGCAGGAGGTAGGTATTAAGTTTTGGGGTTTGGGGTATTTGCAATTCTGGGGGCAGTGCGTGGCTGACAGCTGATGGAAATGAGTCAGTGGCCTGAATTAGGAGATATATCTCCAGCTGCCAGCAGAAGGAGGAGGTTAAAGGGATAGGAGATGGGAGCTAGTTTTACAGAAGCGTTTTTGCTTGTGAGCTGTAGGAGATAGTGACTGTAGAAAAGAGAGGAGAAAAGAGAGGAGCTCTTGGGAGCAAAGAAAAGGGGAATAGATGAGAAGGTTATATGTGAAAAGACAGGAGGTTATAAAGAAGAAGAAGGAGAGAGGAAACATTGTGACACAGTGTGTATGTTTAGAAGAGTAATCAGGAGTAATTAGCAGGTGTTGCTGATTTGAATGAGTCTGTAAATTAAGAGAAAGCAGGGGCAGGTGCTAGAGAGGCAGGGAGGGAGAGGACTTGTTTCCAGGTGTGAGCAGGAAAGGTAAAGGGTAGTCAGAATGTGAGAGGTTGCAAATGGTTCTGTAACAGATAAGTATATAAGAATGAGTGGGGAAGGAGAGAGGGACAATGTGTTCTTAGAGGTTATAGGGGCAAATCTGTAAAGAAATAATAACCGAGACATTTAGTGAACAGTGAAACTTTGCCAATTGTCTCAACAGGGAATACAATATAAAATTCCTTCCTGACCCCAGATACTGATATTTATTAACTTAATGAAAAGACCATGAAGGATAATTGTAGACATATATATTTAAAATGTACTATGTTGAAGTACCGTACTTGGAAATAAAGGAAAAGGTCTTTAAAATGTACTCAAAATAATACAACTTCTATTATTGTTATTACTCTTTCTTTATAATGCACCAACATATGATGTAGTGCTATTTGTAAAGTAGAATAGAGTGGGTACCATTAGCAAATTACAAAGGTATAAACAATTTCTAAGGTAAGTAGAAATACAAGTACAGGTACAGTGCAATACAAATTTGAACCAAATGGGTTCGCAAACAGCTTGGTGCAACAGGAGCGAGGTCCCTATTCTGTACAGCTTACAATCTAGAAGATATGGTTGGAGTGTGATGTGGAAGGGTAATAGATGCAAGATGGCAGTGTGTAGGGCAGTAGGCTGGTGCAAGTGGAGGTTTCTGTGTGTTACCCTGTTGATTGTGTTTGAGCAATTGTATGCTGTAGAGTATGCAGTTATCCATATTAATACAGAAGGTGATAAGCTTCTTCCAACAGATGCGTTTTTAGTGAGTTTTTGAAGATTTTGAGGCAGGAGGAAAGTCCAGTGTGTGAGGCAAGGAGTTCCATAGAGTAGGGAATGCATGAGAAAAAGTTTGAAAGCAGAGTGAGAGGAGGTGATAAGGAGATTTAAAGAAAAAGGTAATCGGCAAAACAAATCGGGTGCTTGGTGGAATATTTTAAAATCAGGGAAAATATATAAGGGGGTGCACTGTTGTTAACGGCTTTATATGTTATGACATGATCATGTTATTAATTTTATTTTGGAGGCTATGACAAAGTCAGTGGAGTTATATGCAGTTACGCTACAGTCAACGCTACCATTTTAGTTTCTAAAGTGTAGAAACCAAGAGCCTCATTCAATTGCTCCGTTTTGGAGATCCGGGCTCACAAGTAGACGTCGCAAGTTACTTTGCTATTCAATTGGCTTCCTTTTGCGGGCTCTGATCGAGTTATGGGCTCCGAGCTGCGATTTATAGCGATTTGTCAAATCGCAAGTTACGTCCCTCAAAGCCTTTGATCTTTCATGGCTGCAAGAGTCCCAAAGGATAAAATCAAAAATCGCTATTCAATTGCTCCGGTTCCCCCTCGCTAACCACTCCGTCAAGCCTGCAAATGGCAAATATCTAACCTCAAGTTACTGGTACCAAGTAGGTCTTGCAAAGGGCTTACTTACAAATTGGAGCACTTTAAAAGCAAATAAAAATACAACACTGTACATTTATTATGAGTGAAAGTGATGTTAGGTCTTAGAATTAATAGCACAACATTCTCAAACTCGCAAATCGGCATAAATATTTTATTTCATGTTCAATTTTCTTCCAAAGTCCTACGGGCTTCAACCTCCAAGCCCGTATGACTTTGGAATCCAACCTCCATATTTCATTGAAGTCCTATGGGCTTGAATAACGAGTTACGGGCTTATCTTGTGGGCCCACCCAATTGAATAGCACCTTAAATTGGGCCCACAGCAGGCCCGCAAACGTAAGTACAATATTAAATGAATGAGGCTCCAAGTATAGATAAAGCTTATTTCTGTTCAGTGGGAATGTGTCAGCTAAAACTTATCATGCTTTCAACAAGACTGATGGAAAGTTCATTAGTGTACAAGGATACACCCTCCTGAGAACCTAGTATACATAATCAGCTGTGAAAAGAAAATGTAACCTCACAGTAAAGAATAATTACACATGCATGTTAAAAAATGTTAAGGCTGCCATTAATGGTTTGGTTCGCAAAATCTTTTTGCCCATAATTATTACGTTTAAATATACAAAGCATCATATAGAAAATGAATGTCCTTTAATAAATACAATATACCTATATCTTTCTAGTACTTACCAGGCATTTTGTTGTTTGTGTGTATTCCTTCAATCGTGTCCGACCCTCGGAGACCATATGGACGTGGCACACCAGACGCATCTATCTGTGTTTCTAGTTGTGCTTATCCATATGGTTTTCTTGGCAAATATACTGGAGTGGGTTGCCAGTTCCTTCTCTGCTATTTATCAGACCTCTTTGTTATGACCTACAGCTCACAGCTTCATTGAGGCACACAAGCCCCTTCACCACGACAAGTTAGCTTTCCAGAAGGGGTACCAGGCATTACATATATGCAAATGTATATTATACAAAATAATTATATTGTGTTGTAAGTACTAGAACACATATCACATATATAGTTCTCAGCAATACAGGTTGTTGCTAACTCTTGCGGGCTCGCTATGCGAGCCCGCTGCAACTGAGGCCCTTGCGAAGCTTCGCGAAACGTACATATAAAGCATTCTGAATTTTATGACCGCCATTTTTTGATGTGCAATTCGCTAGTATATATAGGTTTTACGTCACCCTCAGAATGCTTTATATGAATGTATAATATAGATAGATAGATAGATAGATAGATAGATAGATAGATAGTAGATGATAAATATTTATATATAAATACAAATATACTTTTAGCTTTCAGATTGTTGCTTTGGTGAAAGATACGATGTACAACTGTACAGTGGTGATGCTCTGACCTCAGGGTAATTCCAATGACCTACCATTTTTGATAGTCTCTCTTTTTATGAGTACAATAATATGGTCTACAATCAGGCATGACCATCTAATTCTCAAAATCAAGGGATATTGATTATTGACCGGTGATGTCATGGTTACAGTCCTTTACACTTTCAAGCCTAGAGCTGATGATGGGAAACAAAGACCAGAAATCCTTCCATATACTGAATATACTGTAGGTTTCTCAAAACCTTGTCTGTGCTATAGGGGCAGCAATATATTTCTTAACTAATAGCACTTTAGAACCAAAAAAATCTAAATAGTACATAAGGAAAAAAGACCGGAAGTCAAAACATACAGAGTGCTTATCAATTATTTTGTCCAGAAGACATTGGTATCTCTATGAAGTAATACAAAGTTTTAACTGCCACCACTGTATAGAAATCTTGTTGTTATAGGGACTATAAAAGTAATTTTTTTGGACAGAAAATAAATTATTTTAAGAGACACTGTCACCTCAACAGGAAGTTAGTTTCGTCCTACAGAGCTTTAAAAGTGGTCTATACATGGTCCATATAGCTGTTTGTCTCCACAGTACATCAGTCCTGAGATATTCAGCACTGAAAGTGAGGCTCCTCTATGCCAATGTACGGCTTGCTATGCTAATATGTGGCTCAGATTGTTTGATTAGGGTGGTGGAGATGAGCTAACAGCATCAGGGGGAAGACAAGCAAGCAGATTGTAATCATAATAATCCCTGTAATCAGAAGGAAGCAACTAATTATTATTTGTGGGATGTTAATTTGCGAGAGAATATACCAGAAATACGGCTGATCAGTGCAAGAATTACTCACTTTAGAATCAAATGTCTAGCACAATGGGCCTCATTCATTTTGCAAAAGTTACAGAGCGATTTAATTGAACGAGCCCTCCGCTACCTGGCCGCAAGCCTAAATCGTAAACCATGCAATTGTAAGTAGCATTTCAGAGCATGATCATGATCAATTAAGCAAGGCCGTAACTACCAAATTAGGAACAGCCAATAGTAAATGAGACCGTCATCATGACGTCAGCATAACATGTTGGTTAAATGTCAATCTAATTAGAGTTTAGAAGTCCGATATGCGATCAGACTCGCAATCCGGCAATGTACAAAATAATAAAAATGAATGAAGGAAATGTTCATGTGGGTGGCCTTGATAAAAAAAAAATTATTGCAGATTTGACACTGTTGTGCAACTGATTATAATGTCTTTCATCGCTTTCCCCGTCTTTTAAAGTGCAGTATTAATTTTTTATTTGCATTTACAGTGCTACGATCAGGTGGTTTGTCCCCTTGCGGGTCCAATCTGGTACGCCATTTACGAGTGTGAGAACATTTATGGGCTTGAGGAATTGTAGCAACTGATAAGCGATTTGCGATTGTAACATTTATAGGCTTGAAAGATCAATGGCTTAGCTGGGTTGGAGTTTCGATTTTAACAATTAGCAGGGATTTTCAGCGTGTAACCCTCAGATCATTTGCGGGTAGCGAAAAGACGCCAGTTGAATAGAAAATTTAGTTTAAAGGCTACATTACGGGCTCCAGTAACCAACAATTGCTCAATTGAATAGGGGCCAATGTATAGCTAGTTTTTCTAGTTTTTTTTACATAGTTACATAGTAATTGAGGTTGAAAAAAGATTTTAAGTCTATCAAGTTCAACCTTTTTAGATCTCCTCTGATCTGTAATATGCAGATTAATTGTTAATTGATCCCAAGTGAAACTTGTCAAATGTCTGAAAAGGGGGGGGGGGGAATCCTTTCTGACAACAGATACCGTTTTGGATATTTCCCTGGATCAACACTCCCTCTCTAATTAACCAGGATAACCCTGAATGCCCTTTTATTTAAAGATATATCCAATCCCTTTGATCTATTAAATCCAGTGTCACCACCTCCTTTGGTAGAGCATTCCACAGATTAACCACTGTTACTGAGAAGAACCCTTTTTCCTTTCTTTAAGGTGAAATCTTTCTACTTATAACCACAAAGGATGTCCTCTTGTCAGCAGAAAACCTCTTGGCATAAAATGTTCACTTGACAAAACTTTTTATTGACTCTGGATATATTTATATAAGGTAATCATATCCCCTCTTAGATGCCCTTTTTCTTGAGGAAATAAGTTTAATTTGCTTAGTCTTTCTTCATATCTTAGCCAATCCATTCCCATAGCTTTGTTGCCCTTCTCTGTACTCTTTCCACCTCTAAAATGGTGGCCAAAACTGTACTCCATATTCCAAATGAGGGCATGCTAGAGATTTGTATAGTGGCAGAATTATATTGGCTTCCTTTGCTTCTATGCCCTTCTTAATACATGCTAATATTTTATTTGCCTTTGCATACGCTGCTTGGCATTAAGCACTGTGATGAGATCAGTCTCGTCACTGCGAATTGGAGAAGCTTGGTTGCCCACATTCTGCCGTTTGACTATGGCCCATGTTGATTTTCCCCCTACAAAGACATGGAAGCCATGCTTCATTTGGTCAGAAAGGACTATGATCTAACTTTTGAACCACTGGACCAATTTGTATCATTTTGACACATGTTTGTATTTGGAGTATGCTGATTCTGAAAATGTATGTTTTATGTGAATGTGATGCATACTTTTAAAGTTATGAAAAATGTATAGAAATGTGTTACAGATTCTGACCATCCCCCATTAGGTAAACACTGAGGTAGGAGCTGAGTAAGATCATGAACAAGATAAACCTCACAGGGTGTCGCCAGGACTTGAACAAAGGGCCAGTATATGGGGTTTCCCCAGGGGCATAGTCCAGGAGGAAAAACAGGAAGTGTCCACGGGGACAGTCTGGGTGAGAATGAGCATAGTAGCCACGCCTGGGGTTGGCCCATGGGAGGAGTCTCATGGTTCCCACGTAGGGACCCTGTCTGATTGGCCAGAGGTAATTAGGGGTTGACCAAAGGTAGTCACTGCCCCTACTGTGTATGTGGAAATGGTTTTAATATGTCTTTGTATTAATAAAGAAGAGAGGTCACTGCTTGACCCTCAAACACAGAGCTTATGTCTCGTGCTTGGGGGAATTCATGGTATGTTGTTACAGACTGACTGCCAGGAGTGTAAGCATCTTGGGGTGCTTTTCCTGCTCAGCTGCTAGCGGCTATTCGTGAGGTTCCAGTTGCAGGCTTGGAGTATATTCCCCTTGGATCCGTTCTTGGGGGAATGGGTGTCCTGCAGTAGCTGTCCCTATATCACTGGACGGGCGGATCGGCTAAAACGGCCTGGGCGCCCCCTTCTATGTGTGGGGGTACCGTAACAAGCACTGATACCTAGGGGGTTGTCCACCTAGGAGATCTCTGAAATGAGACATGGTATCTTTCCTTCTTTCCTGTCTGGAACAAGTTACATATAGTTAAATAGTAATTAAGGTTGAGAAAAGACTTTCAGTCCAGCAAGTTCTACCTTTTAAGATCTCCTCTGATCTGCAATATGAGGATTAGTTATTAATTAATTAGTTGTTAATTGTTAATTAATTATTCATCAACTATGTATTTATTTTATTTTTAAATTATTAATTATATGTTTGTTTCAATTATTGAGGACTGTTGATATTGGGTCTCTAGACTGATAATATTTTTATTGATACTATGTGGCACTTAGATTCTGAACTATAAAAGTTTTTTTTCAGTATTTGTAATATTTGTATCCAACGGAGTACCGTTATTCCTTTAAACCCAATTTTGGGTATCATGTCATCCATTAGTTTGGGTTCCATGATTAAAGATTTTTGTTAGAGTTGAATATTTGAAAATAACTACATTTTCCAACTCCATGATTTTTAGACTCCTTTTTATAAGTTGTACTTTTTTTTAAATTGATATTTAAAGGTTCCTTTCATGTTAATGACATTTACATTTAGTGTTAAGCACTGGGACCAAACAAAAGGTCTAGTTTAGTTTACTTTTTGTATGTGAGAGAACTTACAGCCTTATTAAATTGCAATTCGGCCAATTGAATAGGGCTCTATTTAAGCACATAGGATATATTTTTTTACAGAAGTTTATAGTTAGGGAATTTCTATCCAAAAGCAAGGTCTTCACTAACTAAAAACTTCTGTAAAAAAAATATGCTATGTGCCCTATTCGATTGGCCGAATTGCAATTTAATAAGGCTGTTAGTGTCATCTGCAAAAATGTAGACAAGACTTTCCAGTCCTACTTTCCTAGTCATTAATAAATACCGTATTGGTCCGAATATAAGCCGCACCCGCAAATAACCTGCACCTGTAACATTCAAGGGGAAAAAATAGAAAAAAGATAGTTCTCAAATATAAGCCGCACCCTTAAAATTGGAGAGAAAAAGACAAAAGTCAATTAGATTCAGGGAATAAAATAGTGATTTTATTTTACCATATACTGTACCATATACGGTATCCAGTATTTGGAAAACATTATACAGTAACTCCTGTCGCACACTGGATTCATCCAATCCATATTTTTTTCCAGCCTCTCTGTTGCTTGTTGTCTTTGCATAATTAACAACTGCAATTTTGAAAACTTGCATCATAACTACGCCTCACTCCTAGGCTTGTTGATGCTTTTCTCTCCAAGTGATCAGCCATTGCAAGAAACAGGCTTTCTAACATGTACTGTAACTTCTTTTGCAGGTTACAGGCCTTACAGGATTTTAGAATCACTAAAACCGGAAATCGTTATTCAATTGCTACAATGCAGTCTCAAGCACGCAAAGCGGCACCCTTAACTCGCAATCGTGCAAATCGGCAGTAATTTTACATTCCCAAATATAAGCCGCACACGTAACTCGCAAGCTCGCAAATCGGCTGTCATTTTTTTACGGTCGTGAATATAAGCCGCACCTATAACTCGCAAACGCAAAAATCGGGAAAAAAGGAATCTATAATTTGCTGGAATTGCTCTTGCTCCCTTCTTAAATATAGTTATCACATCTGCTTTGCTCCAATAATTTCATAGCAACCCTGTGTTGAGGGAATCTTGAAAAATTAGATATACTGGTTTGGCTATTACAGAGCCCAGTTCCCTTGGTATCCTTGGATGTATTACATCAGGACCTGGTGATTTATTAACATTAATTTTCTCCAACCTCTTTTTGATTTCTTCCTGCATTAACCAATTATTTGGTGAAGGTAGTGTAGCCCATTTTGTTCCAGTGTCCCAACCACTGATACCTCCCTTGTGTATACTGAAGAAAATAACTTATTTGGCTCATCTGCCTTTTCCTGGTCATTTATTATCTAATGCCTGTTGTTTTACTCTGTATCTTGATATTTAAATAATTGTTAAGGCACATTGGATGTGACTTACCCCTTTTACTTTTATTCCCACATGGTATGTAGTGATAAGTATGTATATTTAGTAAGGATTTAAATATTTTTAAGAATGTCTTGAAAAACACAACCTGATTTTGGGGTGATAGAGGACCTTTAAGTTAATAACATATGTCATATACATAAAAAAAAAATTGTCACGTTCTACTGCTTCAGTGGGCTTGGAAAAAACGTAGTTTATACCTACCCGTAGAATTGTGGAGTCGTTGATATCCCTGATAGCAGGAATTGGACCAGAACCAGGATAAAAACCTCCAGAAGCACCAAGGTTACCATAGGAAAGCAAGGTTGTAACAATTTCCCCAGGCTGGATCAGAAGTCATAATTCCAGGCAATGATTACACTTTCCCCAAAATGAAACTCACACATAGATTATGTAAGTACAAACTGGAATTCCTTTATTGGTAAAACGCAACATATTTGTAGACACAGTAAAACATTAACAACATTGACGGTGGGTGGTACCTCAATCCATAGGGAGGGGGCAAGTCTCAGGCCCATATAAGGAAATTTCTTCTTCTTCTCTATGAACTTAGTAGAGGTTAATTAGTCACAGCATGGCAGAGACAGCGTGCCTGAATGGCCATATGGCCATCTAAACTTGTAGGTACTTGGGTTAATCCTTTGCCACCACTCACGGCAGAGGGGAATGCCTCTTGCACATAAGGGTTTTCAAGTATAGGTTAATAGTAATAATATTAACCATAATGAATAAGGACCAGTGCATTCTGGTTAGGACTGGGTCTGCCAGACAAAAGGACATCATTCCTGACTAAATGGTATAGTTGAAGTAAAATAGCTCCTTGTCCCCTTGCTAATCGATCCAGTGTGAGGCCTGATTCCATTTTAATCATTAAGGGCCCCACATAAATCCAAACAGGATATTAGCTGATACCTATACAATGCATACACACCCTTCTCAGTATCTTGATCGCCATACAGATTATGCAAACCCCAGTTTCACTACTTCAAACATACCCTGGGGAATAGTCTTTCATGATTCTTGTATAAACATATTAGAGTGGTTATACAGCTGTGCTCCAAAGTTTGCATACCCTTGGCAAATTGGTAATATATGCATAATTTTTAAAGAAAACATGAGTGACCAGGCAAAACACATTTCCTTTATTTCTTATGAGATTCATATTCAACTGTGGGTTAAAACAGAATGGCACAATCATAAAACAAAACATGGCATCAAAGAAAAAATGAAATGACCCTGTTCAAAAGTTTGCCTACCCTTAGTTCTTAACACTGTGTATTGCCTCCTTTAGAATCAATGACCGCTTGCAGTCTTTTGTAATAGTTGTCTACGAGGCCCCTAATTCTTGCATGTGGTATAGCTGCCCATTCGTCTTGACAAAATGCCTCCAGGTCATGGAAAGTCTTTTGTCGTCTTGCATGAACCGCACGTTGGAGATCTCCCTAGAGTAGCTCGATGATATTAAGGTCAAGAGACTGTGAAGGCGACTCCACAACCTTCACATTTTTCTGCTGTAACCACTGGGGGGTCACCTTGGCCTTTTGTTCAAGTATCGTTGTATTGTGCTCCTTGAAACAACCACAACATATTTTTCCAGAGCAGCCTGTTTTTCTCCTGAGGTTACCTGTGGGTTTTTCATGTATTCCAAACAATTGTTCTGGAAGTTGCGGCTGAAATCTTTCTTGGTCTTCCTGACCTTGGCTTGGTATCAAGAGATCCCTGAATTTTCTACTTCTTAATAAGTGACTGAACAGTATTGATTCACATTTTCAATGCTTTGGATACCTTTTTTCTCATTTTCCATCTTTATGAAGTTTGATTACCTTGTTACGCAGTTCTTTTGACAGTTCTTTTCTGCTTCCCTGGCTCAGTATCTAGCCTGCTTAGTGCATCTACGTGAATGCTAACAAACTCAATGACTATTTATACAAAGACACTAATTGCAATTTAAAAAGCCACAGGTGTAGGAAATTAACCTTTAATTGCCATGTTAACCTGTGTGTGTGTCACCTTCTGTGTCTGTAACAAGGCCAAACATTCAAGGGTATGTAAACTTTTGATCAGGGCCATTTGGGTGATTTCTGTTATCATTATGATTAAAAAGGGGCCAAACAACTATGTGATAATAAATGGCTTTATATGATCACTATCCTTCAATAAAATATTTTTTTTTTTTGCATGATCAGTCATATTTTCAAAATAAATGCCAAAATGTCTCTAGTGTTATTAAAACATGATCAATAAGACTAAACTACCACCTCCCCACACTCTCTTTGTTCCTTACTGACCAGCTGGACTTTCCCTTGCTTGGGAGGAGTTATTAACAAGCTACTGTCATTATCTGGCTTCCTCTTGCCAGGAAAGCCCCATGGCAGGGTGGTGATATTGTAATTCTCCTCTGCAGGCTCCACAATCGAGTACTCCTCAACTTGTGGCCCCTTTTCCATTGGAGTCCCACATGGACACAATAACATTATCCTTGGTAAAACCAAATAGTCCAAGATAACTAGCTCTTTGGACAAGTTATTACAAAGATGTAGAAACCAATGCATAGCACGATAAATTAGCATTGCACACATGTTAACCCTATCCATGCCATCATGGTTGCAATAGTTCTGATATCCACGTGGCCATGACACCATACGTTATACATGGGATAAAGGACACAATGATACACTTTAATGATAGTAACTATTGCAAGTCCATGACATTTTAACAGTCCCAAAGTTCCCTGGTGTTACAATATTGAATCAAATATATTTGCTGTTCACCTCTACATGCAAGATTGCTGAAATTTTAGAAGTATCCCATGGTCAGAAATGTATTTTTAGAGAAAAAAATCAAATTTAACTAAATCAACGGGTGCTACTACTTGGTCTGTAGTCTGAGGAAATGGGTTATGCTACTGGGGCTTTTCTATTTAGTGCTACTTTAAGTGGTTATTTAATAGTAGTTTTTCAACACAATGGAATAGATTTGTTATCTACAACCAACACTCCTTCATTTGATCCTGTTAGGATTGCAAGAACTATATTTATTTTAAACATTCTAAAACAAATCCCTATTATCAAGTCTAGTTTGTCATAACAGCAGTTTATATGTGTAATCCATTGCTTAAATCTATGGATTTTTAATTCCCAGGGTACTTTGGGTTTTTAGAGCACTGGGCTGATTTCTCACTTGGGTACAATCTCTACAGCAGGGATGGGATGGATTGCACCTTGATGATGAGGGAGCTTTTGTGCTAGGCGATAGGATGGTAGAACGGCTGGGGGAGTTTTTAAACTAGTAGGTGTGGAAGGGGGGAGGGATGAGATAGAAGTAATGGGGTAGAAAATGGAGAGGGGGTAAGGAACTTATTAACTAGTCAAGGGAGGGTTAGTACAGTCAATAGGGAGGTATTGCTAAATAACTCAAGTACAGTGGCAGGCACTTATGAACTACAGACTCATTACATAAGGTGTAAGCTTGCTAATCCCAGAGGTTTGCCAGGAAAAATGGGAGAGTTAGAATTATTAGCAGTTAATGAGAATTGGGATTTAATAGGCATTACTGAAAAATGGTGGGATGAATCTCATGACTGGACTGTTAATCTGGATGATTATAATCTATTTAGGAAAGATAGGGGCAATGGTAAAAGAGGAGGAGGGATTTGTCTGTATGCTAAGCCTGAATCTAAGCCTATAGTCAGAGAAGATATTTATGCTGGAACTAGCAGTAATGTTGAATGTTTGTGGGTTGAGTTAAATAGCTGGGCAGCAAATTCTAAATTAATATAAGTAAGAGTATGCTATAAACCCCCAAATATAATTGAAAGTGAGGAAATGCAATTATTGTTACAGATTGGAAATGCAGCTAAGCATGGGCAAGTTCTAATAATGGGAGATTTTAGTTACCCTGAAATAAACTGGATAAATGAGACCAGCAGTTCAGCTAAGAGGAGCAGGTTCTTGAGTACACTCAGAGATCATTACATGGCCCAGGTTATACAAGAACCTACTAGAAATGAAGCTATCTTGGATTTAGTTATCACAAATAATATTGATATAGTATCAAATGTGGAAATGGGGCAACCTTTGGGAAACAGTGATCACAACATAGTCTCATTTGAGATTGAATTAAAAAACATAACTGTAAGGGGCTAACGAAAACTCTTAATTTTAAATGGGCAGATTTTAACGTTCTAAGGGCAGCAATACAAAGTATAGACTGGGACAGAGAACTGGCAGGTAAAAATACTAAACATAATTGGACAACATTCAAAACCTTACTAAATAAACATACTTATCACCATATACCATGTGGAAATAAAAGTAGAAGGAGTAAATCACAACCCATGTGGCTTAGCAATGAATTAAAGATAAGGAGTAAAAAACAAGCATTTACATTATACAAACAAGAGGGGACTGAGACTGCTTTACTTAAGTACAAGGAAATCAACAAGGCTTGCAAATGGACTATTACACTGGCTAAAATCAAAAATGAAAAGTTAGTTGCACAGGAGAATAAGACTAACCCTAAAACATTTTTTTCAATATATTAATGGGAAGAAGGTCAGTAAATAAGCTATAGGAACATTATAATGTGACACAGGCCATCTGATAATTAGTGACCAGGAAAAGGCAGATGAGCTAAATAGGTTATTTTCTTTGGTATACACAAGAGAGGTACCTGTGGTTGGGTCACTGCAACATAATGGGGCTACACTGCCTTCATCAAATAACTGGTTAATGCAGGAAGAAATCCAAAAGAGGTTAAAAGCAATAAATGTTAATAAAGCCCCAGGTCCTGATGGAATACATCTAAGGGTACTGAGGGAACTGGGCTCTGTAATAGCAAAACCATTATATATAATTTTTCAAGATTCACTCAACACAGGGTCTCTACCAGATGACTGGAGAAAGGCAGATGTGATACCTATATTTAAAAAGGGAACAGGAGCAAATTTGTGGAATTATAGACCAGTGAGTCTCACTTCGGTAGTGGGAAAGCTTTTAGAAGGTTAATAAGGCATCATATACAGGAATATGCCTATTCAAACAGGATTATAAGTAGGAGCCAACATGGATTTATGAAGGATAGGTCATGTCAAACAAACCTAATTAGTTTCTATGAGGAGGTGGTTAGGAACTTGGATCAAGTCAACTCAGTGGATGTAGTCTATTTGGATTTTGCAAAGCCTTTTGATACAGTGCCACATGGGAGACTATTGAACAAACTAAGGGATACACGAATTGCCATAAATATTTACTCATGGATTGAGAGCTTGCTAAAAGACAGGAAGCAAAGGGTTATTTTAAATGGAACATACTCGGATTGGACTAATGTGGTAAGTAGGGTTCCTCACGGCTCAGTATTAGGTCCCTTCCTTTTTAACATATTTATTAATGACTTGGAAGTGGGATTGGAGTGTGGTGTCTACATTTTTGCAGATCACACAAAGTTGTGCAAGGTAATTGAATCAGAAAATGATGTACTTTTTCCTCCAAAGGGATTTGAATAAATTAGAAAAATGGGCATCTAAGTGGCAGATGAGATTTAATACGAATAAATGTAAAGTTATGCATCTGGGAAGGAAAAATAGCCATGCAATTTATAATCTTAATGGAGCAAATCTAGGTGTGTCAGATATTGAAAGGGATTTTTTGGGAGTACTTGTGGACAACCTCCTAGGTAACAGTGTTCTAAGCCAAGCAGCATCTGCAAAGGCAAGTCAAATATTAGCATGTATTAAGAAGGGTATAGAAGCAAGGGAAGCAAATATAATTCTCCCACTATACAAATCTCTAGTACGCCCTCATTTGGAATATGGAGTACAAATTTAGGCACCACTACATAAAAAGGGCATTTTAGAGCTGGAAAATGTACAGAGAAGGGCAACAAAGCTAATAAGGGGAATGGAGGGGCTAAGTTATGAAGAAAGACTAGCAAAATTAAACTAATTTACACTAGAAAAAAGGCCTCTAAGAGTTGATATGATTACCTTATATAAATATATCCAGGGTCAATACAAGGCTTTGTCAATTTAAATTTTTGTGCCAAGAGGTTTTCAACTGACAAAGGGACATCCTTTGAGATTAGAAGTAAAATGATTTCACCTTAAAGAAAGAAAAGGGTTCTTTACAGTAAGGGTGGTTAATCTGTGGAAATCTCTACCGAAGGAGGTGGTGACAGCGGATTCAATAGATAACTTTAAAAAGGGATTGGATATATTTTTTAAAGAAAAAGGGCATTAAGGGCTATTTTGGATAAATAGAGAGGGCGTATTGATCCAGGGATGAATCTGATCACCAGGATCTGAGGTCAGGAAAGAAATTTTATATTTTTTTCCTTGTTGAGACAATTGGCAAAGTTTCACTGGTTTTTTTTTTCTGTTTGCCTTCCTCTGGATCAATTAACAACTAATCTGAGTATTGCAGATCAGAGGAGATCTAAAAAGGTTGAACTTAATGGACTAAAGTATTTTTTCAACCTAAATTACTATGTAACTATGTAACTAAAGTCAAGACAACCTAATGAACAGCTTTCTTTAAAGGCTGTGCATTTCTCAGACATATGGTCCCAGTCCTGTACATTTTTTGGTTAAGCAACTGTTTTTATGTCATACATATGTGATATTTATTTACTCCTGTTATAATTCCAGATGTAGATCATATTCCCATTTATTAGCATCTCAGAAAAAAAAATTGAGATAACTAAAAGGAGAGAAGGGTGGAGGATAATGAGAGCATCATGAAGGAATTCAATAGCCAAGAGTACGGAAGTGCGTTTCTAATAAATATGGTGCAAAGATGAGAGATAACAACTTCCACTGTAATATAAATAACAAATCTAGATGTTTTAATTAAGCATTGACCATTGGTGAGATTCAGTGAATTAAACAAGCAATATTCAATAATAAACTAACTTTTGAAGCAATGACTGGCAATGCACAACAAGTCCTAGGGAAGTTGGAAATCAACCAGAGCAACCTATCATGATCTGCATATGATTGCTCAAAGGCTTAATATTTATCTATCTCTGAAGAAGGGTTTTGCAATCCTTGAGTTGCTGTGTCTGGTCCAGTTCATGGTTAAGCTCAGGTTGGTATCTTGTGTCACCACCACAGTTAGCTTCTTGAACAGCTGGCTTAACTGTGGAGGAAGAGGAGGGGAGGAGCAAGACAGAAGTCCAGAAGCTTTTTTGAAAACTACATAAGATTGGATTTGACACCACACCCCTTCCCTTTCACTAGCCCAGAAGCAGAATGTTGCATGAAAGGAAGCAGTACCAGAACTCTGCAGAAATGTAAACACCTCTTTAATGCACACAACATCCACCAATCATGGATCATAGATCCCACCAGGGTCCTGCTGAGTCATCAGAATTATTTTTTTCTAATTAAGAACTAATTGAATTCCTTTTTCCTGATTACTTATGCTCTTAGTCAACCATTTTTTTTTCATTGTGTAGTAGTCCTTAAACATATCAGCCTTTAATATGACATATATAGTTCTCAGCAACGCGGGCTTGCCAAAAAACATTGGTAACTGCAGACTTAAGCTGCGCTGGTGGAGATGAGCACCATAGGGGCTCATCCCTACGAATCCGCGGGACCACACATCAACTGAAATCTCAATTACACAATTCACAATGCAAGACCCGTAGTACTTTGAAAAAATACAGTGGTGAAAATTACTGCCCGTAACACTTTGCAAAAAGGAAAGAGGGACTTAGAAAAGATAATGTCTGGGAGTGAGGTTGCATGACAATTTAAACACAATTTCCCAAGTTTCAGCACTCGAAAATTGCCTAAGCGACAAAAAAAATGGCGGACGAAAAAAACGAAAACAAAGCTACATGACCCTTAACCACGCAAAACCCTGCCAGGCACATAAGACTTTTACCCAGGAACGTACAAGGTACAAAATACACTATTAGGAAACACGGAAAATGCTCCAGACCCGCATAAAACATATACAATCGCAGCCATTTTACAACACTAACTAACAACATTACCATTTAAAAATGTCTCTTTACACAACTAAACAAACGGTTTGCCCTTGCGCACGCAGCCTATTTACACTGCACACTTGCCACATTGCTGACACTTACACCTCAGGTCAGCAACAGTACAAATGTACATTGTATGCTGCAGGAAAATCAAAACAGATTGTTAGCTCTTCAGGATATTGATTGCCAAGGGAGCTCAGAGAAGCAAAAGTACACAAGGGGAGAGGCTCGCAATGAGAGCCGAAGGCGCTCAGCGCTGGGCTTGCAATGAGCGCCGAAGGTGCTCAGATGACCAAAAGTATATGAGTGGAAAGGCTTGCTCCAAAGGTGCTCAGCACGAGCCTTGCAATGAGCGCCAAAGGTACTCAGAGGACCAAAAGCCTTACATTGTGTGGCAAACAGTATTACCTGCCTTACAATTTTATGACCGTCATTTTTTGACAGACAATTCGCTAGTGTATTTATAATTGTGTAATTACAGATGCAAATTTTCCTTCTTTTTTTCTGCTTTGATATGTGGGTGTTGATCCTACTGTATATACAGGTATGCATCTAGCTGCTTCAGTTGAAATATCCTAATAAGTAATGAAAACCAAATTAGTCCACCGGACAACCTCTCTGCTGGCATATCAACTCGAACAAGCAGCTCTAAAATCGAGTAGCTGCCCAGAATAGGAAATAATTGCATATAACATTTAGTAAACCAAAATTTGTGTTTATTATTTTTCCTTTCGGTCAAGTACAGTTCTTAAAAGAACATACTTTAACTGTAGTCTTTTCAAACACAGCAAAGTACAAATTGGATTTACATTGTTCTTTCAAAAGGCCTTCAATATAGACAAATAACTGCAATTTAGTAGTATCTACAGCTTTAGAAGGAATAGAAAAATGAGGATACAATTTAGGCCAAGTGGTTATTACTTCTGGACAAATTGTATATTTAATCTTTTTATTTGTCACAGAGAATACTGGTATTTTATAGCACATACAGAACAAACGCTTCCTCTAAAATACATTAACACATAGAAAATTTACCAGGTGGAGGCTCACACAGCTGTGTATTGATTTTGCAATTTTGTTCGACTAATAGCATCCTTGAAATACAGTGCCTGCCCTTCGTGTTTCCTATTTCTGCTCTGCAAGAGGTAAAACATTTTTATAGCCACTTCTTTCTTGCATTCCTCCTCTTCTGAACTCTAAATTATAACTGCTTGTAAAATGCTGGGACTCTTTGCATGTTGTTATAAACTATATAATTTACAGATGAAGGAATAAAGCAAAAATTCCGGCATGAGCGTTAAATGATTGCCATCTATGGCATTTGACATTTATGATACTTAGTAATGAGGTTCTGCTATTAAAATAAGTGTATATTCTTTTATCACATTTATATTGAGGGTATTTATTACACCTGTCCAAATAAACCATACTGCCCTTAAATCCATTCCTCTACATTCTGCTCAGAAATATCATCTTGACTATCTTGCCGTTATGAATGACCTCATCTCCTGAGATTTATCTGACTATTATCTCAAGCTTTTATGCACCCATATGTTAACCTGAATGGATGGATGGACTTTATTTAAAACACAATAGTCTGATTTACTTAACGATATTGTCCAGATGCAGACTTCACTGTTTAATATGGAAAACGTCATGTATAATTGCATGTAAAAAATAAAAAATAAAATTCTCCACCACAATAAAAAAAATATATATATGTATATGGCTCTCTGTTTTGCTTTCATGTTATAAATAATAAATGGCATGGTTCATAACTGCATATCATTTATATATTTTCCTATATGTACTGTGCACTATACATTACCAGGTGGTAAAATCAGGATTTTATTCCTAATTTTTAAAGAATAATATACTTGACATAAAATATGTTATATATTTTTTCATGTGACTTCAATGCCAGAAATGACAATATGTTTATTTTGACAATATTAATAATTGCCTATTGTAGTATGAAAATAGAATAAATACTTACATTCTTTACTAATTATAAAAATTTAAAAAAAAACAGACAAATAAAGATTTTTTTTAGACATTTTTTTTATATATTTGTTTTAGACACGTGCAGCCTTATTAAATTGCAATTTGGCAAATTCTAAAGGGCTTTATATAAGCACAGAGCATATCTTTTTTTACAGACGTTTTTAGTTTGTGAACTTCTATCATTCTATTTTCTATCCAAAAGCAAGGACTTCACGAACTAAAAACTTCTGTAAAAAAATATGCTTATATAGAGCCCTTTAGAATTTGCCGAATTGCAATTTAATAAGGCTGATGATTTAGACATTCAAATGTGAACACAGATGTACTTTTTATTTACTGTACTACTGTATGGTGGAGGGCTTCTGTCGCTCTTTTGCCAACCATAAATTAAATGATTGTTGTGGTAAACTACCTCCTAATTAAATCTACTTGCTTTAGACATTCAAATGTGAACCCAAAGGTACTATTTATGTACTAATATATATATACTAATACTATATATATATCACATATTATAATTGTCAAACTTCAATTTGTCGTCACACTTGCAAGCCTCGCAAAGCGAGGCAAGCCGTTGAGGCATTGAAGCCTTCGGAGCTCGCAGGACTTAGGCAATGAGCGCCAAGGGCCCTCATTGCCCAACTCATCTCACAGTTGAGGCATTGAAGCACGCAGGACTTAGGCTGAAATGAGCACTTAAGCAGCTGTGCAGCACTTAGGCTGCGGCGCCATCACACATGCAAGCTCTGGAAATAAATGCGACCTCGGAAAAATACTAAGTTAACGGCTGATGCTCATAAATCGAAAAACAAGAAAAATAATAAAAAAAAAAATAAATAAATAAATAAAAACACATTCACTCACAACTCAGGGGGAGAGCTAGGAAGCCTCGAAAATCGGCTAAGCGAGAAAAACAATGGCGGACGAAAAACGTAAATATTTCTGAAACTGAATGAAAATGAGGCTGAGCAAAGCCAGGCAAATACACGACGGCAAAGACAGTAACACTTACACCAGCTACGCCAGGCACACAGGACTTAGAAAATACACAATGACAAAGACAGTAACACTTACACGAACAATGCCAGGGACGCGGGACTTAGAAAATACACAACGGCAAAGACAGTAACACTTACACCAACGACGCCAGGCATGCCAGACTTAGAAAATACACAATGGCAAAGACAGTGTTACTTATACCAGCGATGGCAGGCACGAGGGACTTAGGAGATACACAAAGACAGTAACACTTACACGAACAACGCCAGGGACGCAGGACTTAGAAAATACACAACGGCAAAGACAGTAACACTTACACCAACTACGCCAGGCACGCCAGACTTAGAAAATACACAATGGCAAAGACAGTGTCACTTATACCAGCGATGGCAGGCACGAGGGACTTAGGAAATACACAAAGACAGTAACACTTACACGAACAATGCCAGGGACGCAGGACTTAGAAAATACACAACGGCAAAGACAGTAACACTTACACCAACGACGCCAGGCACGCCGGACTTAGAAAATACACAATGACAAAGACAGTAACACTTACACCAATAACGCCTGGCACGCCGGACTTCGAAAATACACAACGACAAAGACAGTAACACTTACACGAACAATGCCAGGGACGCGGGACTTAGAAAATACACAACGGCAAAGACAGTAACACTTACACCAACGACGCCAGGCATGCCAGACTTAGAAAATACACAATGGCAAAGACAGTGTTACTTATACCAGCGATGGCAGGCACGAGGGACTTAGGAGATACACAAAGACAGTAACACTTACACGAACAACGCCAGGGACGCAGGACTTAGAAAATACACAACGGCAAAGACAGTAACACTTACACCAACTACGCCAGGCACGCCAGACTTAGAAAATACACAATGGCAAAGACAGTGTCACTTATACCAGCGATGGCAGGCACGAGGGACTTAGGAAATACACAAAGACAGTAACACTTACACGAACAATGCCAGGGACGCAGGACTTAGAAAATACACAACGGCAAAGACAGTAACACTTACACCAACGACGCCAGGCACGCCGGACTTAGAAAATACACAATGACAAAGACAGTAACACTTACACCAATAACGCCTGGCACGCCGGACTTCGAAAATACACAACGACAAAGACAGTAACACTTACACCAACGACGCCAGGCACCCTGGACTTAGAAAATACACAATGGCAAAGACAGTGTCACTTACACCAACGACGCCAGGCACGTGGGACTTAGAAAATACAAAACGACAAAGACAGTGACACTTACACTAGCTACACCAGGCACACAGGACTTAGAAAATACACAATGGCAAAGACAGTAACACTTACACGAACAATGCCAGGCACGTGGGACTTAGAAAATACACAACGACAAAGACAGTGACACTTACACCAACGACGCCAGGCACATGGAACTTAGAAAATACACAATGGCAAAGACAGAAAGACTTACACGAACAACGCCAGGGACGCGGGACTTAGAAAATACATGAAGGCAAGACAGTGACACTTACACCAACTACGCCAGGCACGCGGGACTTAGAAAATACACAACGACAAAGACACTAACACTTACACAAAATACGACCTCAGAAAAATACGAATTTTAATGGCCGAACCACAAAAATAAAAACCACGAAAAACAAGAATAATAAAATAAAAACATAAAACACACTCACACACAGCACATGGGGAGAGACAGGAAGCATGGGAGTGAGGTTGCAAGCGATTTTGAGCCTTATTTGACATGTTTCGTCACTCAAAAATCTGCTAAGTGAGAAAAAAATGACGGACGAAAAACTTAAATTATTCTGAAACTGGATGAAAATGAGGCTGAGCAAAGCCAGACACGCGGGTCTTAGAAAATACACAACAACAAAGAGAGTAACACTTACACCAACAACGCCAGGCACGCAGGACTTTGAAAATAAAACAAACGGCAATCAGCGGGCACCACATAAACATTCAGCACACACACAGAGGAGAAAGACACAGGAAAGGCACAGGGGGGAGCCGTTGGAAAGAGACACATCGCATTCCCAAGCACAAAACTTGCAGGCTAATGAACCCTGCAATGAGCGGCCCGTACAGTAGGCGGGAGGAAAGGTTTGCAGTGAGCGCCGGAGGTGCTCAGAGAAGCAAAAGCCTCACATTGTGTGGCAAACAGCATTGCCTGGCTTACAATTTTATTGCCGTCATTTTTGACGGGCAAGTCGCTAGTATATATATAAGCATACTTGTGACTGTACATCAAAAATAACAGAATTCTATAAGTATTTAATAATTTTTATAGGCACAGTATTATACTGTTTCTTTCAACAAACCTGTTTCAATAAACTTCAGTCTTGGCACAGGCTTGTAGATTTATTATTCCTTAGAATAAACAAAAGATAAATTATATACCGCAAATTTAAATTAAAAAGTAGGTTGGCAGCCTGGTGATATTCTGCAGTACTTTATACTATTTTCCATTGTTTCTTCCAATAGATGTATTATATGAGTTATGTATTTTCAGCCTGTTCAAACTAAAAAAAAAATATTCTGGTCAATAATCTTTGTTGGGGCCTTCCAAAGGTTTATTTGTATAATACCCAGAGAAACCTACAATCTCATGAAGTTTAAGTACTATTATAATATTGCTGTACATGTATTTACTTAAAATGTACAATAAAACACAATGCAGATAAGTGCCAGGTGGATATACTGTATACTGTTCAGGCTGGGTTTTAGGTGATGGCATTATTAATTTAACCCACGTTCAAAAGAACTGAAAACTATTTTTGATAAAACTTAAAACTATGTAATTTTAGTCTAGTTGCACTAAATGCCAAGTGGAGGCAAAGTGATTGTATGGATTAGTACCGAGAGCTGTGACATACGAGTTACAATTTCTTTATTAAATTGAGACCCAAATATGCAAACAGACCTCTCTAAAACTTTGCAACAGAAACGTTTAAGCCCCTAACAATAAGTATTAATTCATAGCAATGATCACAATGTGCTACAATGTAAAATACAATAAGAATCATACGTTGTATTTAAGAATTCAATAATGTTATTATAATCAGAGCCTCAAGTTAAATGTTATAATGCATCCAAAAGTATTCAAAATAAATTGTGGCTTTTTAATAATATTCTAACAGTTTAATCGACCCACTAGTGTCATGCCAATAACATGACCCACTCATTGGGGGTTAACAGGTAGTGAAAATCATACACAACACATAGCATTCTTTATTTACTACATGTAAAAGATTGTGAAACAATTGGCCGGTGCGGAGGCAGCCCAGGCACTGGGTCTGACGCAGCGCAGCGTGACCCAGCGGAGCCTGGGTGCTCCTGATTGGCTGGGAGAGCAGAGAAGGGACTTCCGCCTATTTTACAGGCTTCCTGTTCATTCTGCGCCGGCCATTGCCAGGATTGGGTGATAGTGTGGCTGCTCCGTTGCCTTGCACCTGCATAAAAACGTAACCATTATCCCTGTCAGTTATAAGGCTCTGGGGTCCTGTGTGCGTGTGTTGTTCTGTTTGGTTGTTTGTTTTTGTTTTGCTTGCTTGCTTGCTGCATTTTTCCCTATTATGGATCCTGGAGAGTTATAGGCCTGCGCCGGACCCTGAAGTCCGCTAACACCCAGTTCAGTCCCGGTCTCGGGGGCCCCAGGAGTAAGAATAAAAAGCCAGTGAGTTCTAAAAAAACTCCTACAGTTCTTCACTGTACAGCCCCGGTGGTCCCCACTGCGGCACCCACTGATGCTTTCACAGGTGTTTTGCAGGGACGACGCTCTCCCAGTGTTGAGACCAGCAAGGACATGGGATCCACAAGAGGCAGAAGAAACCGGGTGCTCAACTAGATGGCTATCGATGACAGCCAGGTGGTGATAGACGATGTTCCAGTCACGGCCAAGGTGGCACAGCAGACACACCCCGGCAGGGCTAGCAAGGCAATTAGTAAGTACAGTACCTTTGGCTTTTACTTCAACGACAGTGAAGAGACAGAAATCCCCTGATAAAATAATTAGGCCACTGCTAAGTTTGACCGGTCATGACATTACCCTAGATAAGGAGACGCCAAGGGGTACAGACAGGCAAGATGGGGTTAGTGTTGGCATTGGCCGGCCCTTGGGTTAATTCAAGCCCCTAAGCCATGCTGTCAGCCTAGACATGGGTTCCGAGTACTCCTCAGGGAGCGAACTGACTGCCAGGTCATCGGGATACAGGCATAGGAGAACTAGCAATTGTTCCTCATGCATTCCCAGATCCAGAGGCAGATCCAGGTCTCAAAGGGGAAAGTCATGCAGATGCAGCTGAACCTGCTCAGGAGCCGGCAGGGAGAGGAGCACTCGGCAAGCAAGGTGGGCATGGACTCCGGTTCCACCAATCTGCGAAAGTGTCCCAGTGTGGCAGCTACCCCTACACGACTGGAGTCAGGTGAGCGTGCAAGGGCCATGGGGGTGAAGAGGGATGAAGGGAGGGCCCCTCCTTCCATGGCACCCCATTTGCTTGCATCCCTGAAATCCCTTTTGTGTGCACATGATCTCCGTATTAGTGATGACAACGCGCATGCGTATCCGTTCCATACATACGGGACCCATCTCTGAGACGGTGATGGACACTTCTGTCCTTCCATCGGGCCCCCAGGTGGTGCCGGTTACCTCAACAGGGACTGGCCCTCAAGTCGGTATGGGGGGGTATTGGACGCGGCCGCAAGGCCAACCTTCATGTGCGCCCAAGACAACCTAGGGGCACATTTGTCTCTAGATATTAAAGAAAAGATCTGGTGCAGGGAATTCGTCAAGCTGTTCTCGTTATTGCCCATATCCTGCATAGTAGATCCCCCAGTGCGGTTCTTTAGGGACGGGGACGACCGTAAGAACTCCTTTAGGCGTCTTCCCTGAACATTCGACAACTGGCTCCAGGTATTTTCAATCATGGCCTACGTGCTAGGAGAACGGCATCTGGAGCAATGCTCGGGGCTGTTTGTATACCTGGAGGTGATCTGGAATGCATATTGCACCTACGGGTTATGGCGTGGTGGCTGTACGACGAGGAGTTTCGGCAATATATCGTGGCTAGGCCGTCGATGGAGTGACAAGGCTGTAGCTTATTGGTTAAACATAATGACTCCCATGCGGGCCATGTCGCCCTTTGGCAGGAATACAGGCTGTGCGAGGAACCCCGCCGCGGCAGGGGAATTTGCCGTTCCTTTAACGAGGGCAGCTGCAAGTGGGCTCCGAAATGTAGATTCAAGCATGCTTGCTCAAACTGCAGCAGTGACCAACCCGCTATCCAAGTGCAATAGGGCCAAGGAAGGTACAAGGTTGGGGGAGTCCTCTCCAAAGAGCAGGACACCCATACAGTTGGACGCAATGCTGCCGTGGCTAGAATGCTATGGTAAGGTTTCGGGATGGGTTTTAGATCCCGTGTTCCCTCTCTCCCCCCGTCACGTGGCTCAATAACTTGAAGTCGGTCAGCGAGTTCCCTGGGACTCAGGAGGATGGCAGGTCCATTCCCCCTCCCTCCAATTCAAGGCTTGGTAATTTCCCCTTTGGGAATAGTGCCATAGAAAGAGCCTGGAAAATTTTGCCTCATACAGCATCTTGCTCACCCTCGGGGTAGCTCTGTGAATGACAGGATCGGTAAGGAATGCTGAACCATGTATTGCGAGTCTTTTGATCGAGCCACAGGTCTTGTCATGTCAGCTGGTGTCCGCGCTAGGATGGCAAAAGTGGATATAGAGTCGGCGGTCCTGCGATTACCTGTACATCCCTCAGTCATTTGCTCCTCTGGTGTTTTATTGAGGGAGAGTACTACGTGGATCTCTGTTTGCCCATGGGCTGCTCCGTCTCTTGTGCTTACTTTTAACACTTTCCTACAGTGGATGGCCCGAACTATGTTGCGTTATCACAGTATAACCCACTATCTCGACGATTTTCTATTCTTGGGGCTAGCCGGCCGTGACACATGTGGTTTGGGCCCCGGCGGAAGTTGGTATCCAAAAGATAAATAAACAGATGGCCAGCTTTGTGCGAAATTTAGGCTTTATTTCCATCAGGTACCAGGAATTTGAAGGCGTAGATGCTGATGAACTTTTTTCACCCTGATAAGGTGCATCTAACCGAGATTAAGTTGGAGTTGCTGACATTGGCGTTCAGGGAAGGGGTAAATTGGGACCTAGCTTTATAGAGCGAAAGGGGGGGGGGTCGCAGCCTCAGGAGGCATCCCTCAGCTGCTCTGTTGCGGGAGGTGAGTTGGCTTAAGTGGGCGTTGCACTGGTTGGCCCTGGGCGTGGGCCCAGGGTGTGAGGTCACTGTCCTGGCCGGGCTCCTCCTCCATTATGTTAATTAAGGAAGGTAATGTTAATTACGTTAATTATGTTAAGTTAGGGATTATGTTAATTTGGTTGGCTAATAAAGCTTTGGCCCGTGTTACTCCCAACCTGGTGTCAGTCTTTATTTATTAAGCTAATGGATCATGCTGGGGTCATGGCCAGTGCAGAGACAGCCTGACACAAAGCAGTGTGACCCAGCGGAGCCTGGGCATTCCTGATTGACTGGGAGAGCAGAGAAGGGACTTCAGCTAATTTTGCGGGCTTCCTCTTTACTCTGCGCCAACCATTGCAAGGGTTCCCTCCCTCTCTGCCCCTTTTAGTATAGTGGTGGTTGGGTTGTTTAAAAAAAATAGAAAAAAAAATGGAAAAATCAGCATTATAGGGTGTGATTTGGGTTAGGAAGTTTGTAATGATGTTTGTTTTATTGAATTGTGTTTCTGTTTCGTTTGATTATGATGTCTGAGGGCAGGAGGTGAGTTGCCCGGCCCACTGGCTTAAGTGGGCGTTGCCCTACCTCATGGGCGTGCTTGGGAAAGCACTGGAGGGCGCCAGCTCAGGGCTTGAGGTCAATGTCCTGGCCGGGCTCCTCCATTATGTTAATTAAGGAAGGTAATATTAATTACGTTAATTATGTTAAGTTATGGATTATGTTAATTTGGTTGGCTAATAAAGCTGTGGCCTGTGTTACTCCCAACCTGGTGTCAGTCTTTATTTATTAAGCTAACGGATAATGCTGGGGTCAGTCAAAATAGAACGTTCATACAATCAAGATGTAATTAAATGGGTGTAATTAAATGGGTGTTTAAAAAACAACTAGACTATAGGAGAGTTAAAATCCATATTCAAAAGATTGCTGAATCTAAGACTGGTCTACAGCCCTACCAGACTGGATAACAGAAGGTTTCAGAGCCTATTTAAAGTAAGACCACTGTAGATTAGCACAAAATAATCTTTGTGAAGTATGCAACAAACTAATAAAATTAGCTGCTATGTATGGCTGCTGGAGACAGAATAGGGGAAGGGCATAGTGTTGGGGAGTGACTGGTGGATTTATCATTGGGGTGGAGTCAGGAGTTTACATAAGGGAAGCTTTCCCACCCCTTTTGACACCTGTCAGTTATGAGTTTGTAAATCATCATACTCCACCATGACATCCCCAATGATATCTGCTTTAGTTAAAATCCACCTACCACTCCCCGGCACTATGGACGGTGAAAAGACCCCTTTTCCAATTCTGTCTCCAGGGGCTGCTTTTACTTGACTGTACTAGTGCATGAAAACTGCCATGATGGTCTTATTTCCTTTGTACCCACCCACTTGTGCCTTGAAGAGTAGAACAAGCAAGACTTGGAAGAACTTGCAAGCTCCCTCTACTGAGCCTGTGCAAGGGAGGGGGAAGATGTCCTGTGCTGAAATTGTATCTGTATCCATCAATGAATGAACAAATTACCCTCCTCCCCCCTGCTCTTCTTCCACCTTGAAGAGATAATTCAAATTATTAGAACATTCCTACTCAATATCTAAACCTACAAAGAGAAGTCACAAACAGGACATTCATCAGGTATATGCATTGTCTACTAAAACAAAGATTTTATCTAAAATGCTGTAATGACCACAAATTCATCTAATACAAAGGAAGGGGGGGGGGGGGTCAGTGTGTTAATCCATGGGAATTAATGGTGCCTAGATAGTGTTAGATGTAACATAATGATATTTAAGTACAAGGTAGATATCAGAGGATATAATATACTGATGTGTACGCACATATAGGACACCATCAACAGTGTAAAAAATAAATGCTAAACAAAAAGAAGGATAGGAGAGGACACCTTTAAATCCAATGGTATTTGATTCCCATGTAAAGTACCAACTTCTGTATGTAGCAAAATAAAGAAGAAGATCATATATTGTTTGAAAATAAAAAGTAACCTTAATTGGTATAGGGACTGTCCCTAAGTCATTACCCCCGGCATGCACCAGTATAACCTTAGGATGACCGCATTGGTGGGCGTGTGAGACCAGCATCCCACTCACCTGTGACCACTGTAAGCCTCGGACTTCGCTCCACCAAACCTGCATGGCCTCATCTGAAACGCCCAGTTACGGATTCCTTCATCTATTTGCAGCGAACCAGTGAGCCCAGTGCATGTATGAGTGCCCGATAATCCACAGCTGTTTCTTCTGACCTGAAATGACAAGGACAGTATGAAAATCCTCTAACCTCCAGTGAGCCTTCGACCGTTGGTCGCACATAAGTCAAAAAACGTCCAGTTTCCCATCTACCAATTCTCTTTATCACTTCCTTCGGTAACTGTAGGTGAGCCGTTTCCGTGGCCTCCCCAATTCTAAACGAGTGGGTACCAAATTCTGCCTGGTTAAAACCCAAACACTGTAAGGCAAACTTCAATACCCTGAAGAATTGGAAATGAGAGAGTGCCTAGCCATCCTAGTGCACTAGTAGCAGGTCGGGAACCACCAGGCACCTCTATAAGTAGAGTCCCAGGGACAACAGTCTGTACCCACCATTTGCAGACTGACCTCCATCCCTTTTCCTTCCTGATCTGTCTTGGATCTTGGTAACCAAACTTTTACACTGTCACCTTGAAGACAGACATATACCAGCTGTAGACCTCTGATCATTGCTTGCTTGCCTCCACTAGTTCCCCTATCTGGAATGCTCCGAAGAAGGCTGTGCGAAAAAGCAAGGATTTATAGGCCATGTTACAGACTTCACCCAGCACAACGATATCCTTAATAACATAGACAATGTAATAAGGCGCCTTTTGACGAGACTGTATTCACCCTTTAACATGCCACGCAAGACACGCCTGATCACAAATTCCTTTGTCAGGTCCCTTAGCCCAACTAGCTGAAACATAAACGCTACCTGATTCCTCACTGATGCCGCAGACTCTCTGTCGCTCTTGCATCTTGTTAGGTACCACAACAATACCCCTTCCATTCTCTCCTCCGTTTCGGCCCCTCGTACCAATGTGACCAGCTTGTTCCCTTTTTCCAGACCCTCTTGTAGGCATTCCATTTGGCTGGCACTAACAATCTCCTAACCTATGAGGCTACCTTGCCCCACCAAACTCCCACAGGTGTTGAGGAATATCATATCCAATCTTCTGCACCATCGGGCCAATGCCCTGAGGCGATCCCACTGCAAACGAGAAAGTGCATCAGCAATCCCATGAGAATACCCAGGGACATGTTTTGCCCTAAAACAAATATTAACCCATAGGCAACCCAAAACCTAGTCATCTGCATCACTCATCTATGCACTCCACAAGGTGAATCGATATCTGTTGTCACTGACAGACCCAAAACGACCCGGTCCATTCCTCCCGAACTGCTACAGTCCTGTCGTTCCACATTAGTTGCTGTCAGTGAAAACCACGCGCCTTGCGCTGGGTATTTCCCAGCGTCATTCCCTGATGCGTCACCTACACCACCCGTCCGTCCTCCCTTGGTGGCATGTGTCACTGTCTTCTGTCTCGTCACTGATTTAGAGAAAAGGAGAGGGCTGTACCTTGCGGTGGACCTCCGAGTCCTGGCAGGCCTTGCCGTACTGCTGGGTTCTCTCTTGTTGTCTGCATCCTGGACGCTGGTCTCTTGGCAGCTAGTTCTTCACTGTCAGCACGCCGTCCCTTTAAGAGAGCCATGTTAGTTTTTTTTTCCTGTTCCCTGTCTAATGATATTGCAGACTGCAGTTTGGGGTGTTGGAGACTTGACTGGACTCCTAGCTTTACTCTTACTCATAACGCTATTTGGGTGATGGTGTTGCTTGCTTCTAAATGGTGTATCCGCTATGATCAGCTGGCTCAGAGGTGTGGTAAAAGGTGTGGGCTGACCATCCATGTTTGCTGCACCTATTGGGTCAGCTCCTGGATTTAACTGAAGTGCAAGCTGTTGGGCTGTGTAGTCAACACTTGTTCCTGGCATCTGGCATCTGTCCCTCACAAGGCTGTCAGCAACTGAGTAGCGCTATACAGTTACCCTGTCAAAGGAGCTTGATGCTCCAGGGTCTCCATGGCTAGCAGCCACCACAGGCTGTACCCAAGTTGCCCCCTGAGGAACATCAATGCCTTCTGTAGCCTGGGTGCTGCCCAGGCTGTCCTCTAAACATTTCACCCAATGACAGAGCAACTTTGACCTGACCATCTGTAACAGGTGCTCTGAATGATTTCCCTCCTGTGAGCTCATAATGCTGCACCCTCTGCTATCTGTCAGATTAACTGTATGCCTTTATGCCTTAATACGAACAAAGAACACAAAACCACTCAATATAAGCCTACCCCGTTCACACACACACATCAAACGCTCCACATACACAGATACTCAGGGAACCTAGCCCGTAATGCCCAAGAAGGAAGCTTCTGCAGATGCAGCTGCTCCTTAAGATGGCCGCCTCAGAGTGAAGAAAATGTTGCCTTGCGAGCCCCTATGTGACCTGCTCCACCCATCGGCCGGTCCATGTGTTAGCCGCAGCCAATCATTCAAACCCAGGCTCTCCTGGGTCAAGGGGCACTGCGTGCGAGCCCCAGGGAGCCTGGGGCCGCCTACGTGCCCTCCATTAGTGAAACTAGGCCTATGTTTATATTCTGAAGACATACATATGTTTTTCCTTTGTTTATTTTGCCACCTTCAGTGACACTTTTCCCTGCCAGTGTGTGACAGCCGGCTTCCCATATGCAACTCTTCTAATTACCTGCAATATTTTCCCAGCAAACCTATCTCTGTCTGAAGGGGGAATCCCTCAAGTCAACAATAGACACTTTTATTGTTTATATGATTTGAACCAAATACTTAGTTTCCATGACTATTTTCTGCCTTGCCTATCACATTACAAGCAGAGCTGTCAGCAAGTGCTTATTACCTGGCAACATCCCTCAGAGTGTATATAGGAAAAGGCTGAACAGATTCTCTGTAATTCATCAATAGTTGAGGACCACTTGGGATGGCTTCATGAAAAATTCATACTCAAAAGAAACAAAAATTGAGTAGGAATAGCGATACAGAAATGATCCCAAAAATGGTAAATAATACAGAGCATAAAATGTTTGTCTATCATTAGATGAAGATATATAAATATTGTTATGGATTGTTTCTAATATAAATAAAATCAAGTCTACAATTAAGGGACCACTGTGATCAATTTTTTCAGTGCAATATTTTTTGAATAGCTAAACTTGATAATGGGAAAAACATTTTTGCAAGGTAAAAATACACCCAGCCTTTTAATATTTTATACACAGTTATTCTCTGTTGCTGATATTCTCTTTATTTTCTCAGCCGATTCTGAGCCTCATTCAATTGCTGAGATTTTCAGATCCGAGCTCGCAAGTGGAGATCGCTGGCAAATTTGCTATTCAATTGGCGTCTTTTTGCATGCTCGGATTGGGTTATGAGTTAGGAGCTTGAAAAAATGTCAGCCATACAACTCGTAACTTACACCATCCAGAAGACTGTTATTTGTCACTTTTGCATGGCTAAGACTGCAAATCTCTATTCAATTGCTCCGATTCCATGAGCTTGCAAATGTATCCACACTCGTAAATCGCAAATGGAGGAGAAAATCCTACATGTGCTGGAGGGGACCCGCAAAGGGGTTAAACAAAAATTCATAGCACTGTAAATGCAAATACAACTGTAATACTGCACTGTAAATTACTGAGAGAACGATGACAGACATTAGGATTAATTGCACAACATTCTCAAGCCTGCACAACTGCAGGAAATAAGTTTTATTTTTATGTGTCATTTTGGGGTTAAATGATCTCGGGTATCAATGAGTTAATACATATCAGGCCAGCCATATGGGCTAGAACAGTATTCGCATTCATTTTAATAATTCTTCATTTTCGAAGTCTTGCAAGTCTGATCCACAACTTGTCCACAACTGCTCTAAACCAGTGCATGGTTAAGAAGCTGGCTTCAGGATCGCAATTCGCGACCTGGAGCACTTGAATAGCCTCGCAAACGGAGGCAAACGAGAGCCCGCAACTCACTTGCTGACATGTGGCCGAGAGCGAGTTACGAGCTTGCAATTGAATGGGGCCCATTGTTTGTTACTTCTGCACGAGGGCGTGTTCTTGTAAAATAATGATATTTCATTTATTCCTAATAAAAACTACTGCCAGTTGTAAATGCCACTTTGTGTCCGTTGTGTAAATAGAAACTTCCTTTGTATTCATCTTCAGGAAGTTGATCAGTTGAAACCACACCAGCAATTCTGCTTAAGAGTCTACATTATTTTATTTATTCTAAAAACATTTTGCATAAGCTTAAGTGCATTTCTTCAAAAATGATATTTTTTAATTTGTTATTAATAACAAGCGACTTGCCTGTCAACAATTACGGCAATTCAATTTGAAGGCTGGCAATGCTGTTTGCAACACATTGCGAGGCCCCCCAACCTTACTTGCTGGCCTTTCAATGATCACCTTTGGGGCTCGTCGCAGGTCTTGCAATTAGCGCCTTTGCCGCTCATTGCAAGCCTCTCCCCCCCCCCCTTTACTTTACGGGCCTTGCGATGAGCGCCTTCAGCCTGCTGCGTGCATGTGCAAGTCCAGAACTTTTAAAGCCTGGCAATGCTGTTTGCCAAACATTGAGAGGCTTTCCCCCCTCTCACTTGCTGGCCATGCGATGAGTGCCTTTGGCGCTCATTGCAAGCCTTTTCCCCCTCTACTTTACGGTCCTCGTAATGAGCGCCTTTGTCGCTCATTGCTGGCCCAGCAAGTGTGCTGTTTTGCTGCTCATTGCAACCTGCGGCATGCGCTGTGCGCATGTGCAAGTCCATAACTTTTGGAGCCTTGCAATCTGATCCTCTGGCCCTCATTGAAAGCCCCCCCTCTACCTTACGGTCCTCACGCCTGTGTATCTTCCCCCCTTCCCGTGTCTCTTCCCCTTTTCCCTCCCCTGTTTCTCTTCTCCACCATATTCCCTGTGTCTCTTCTCCCCCTCTCCCTCCCCTGTATCTCTTCTTCCCCTCCCCTGTTTCTCTTCTCCCCCTCTGCCTCCCCTGTGTCTCTCCCCCCTGTGTTTCATCACCCATGTCTCCTTCCATCACCCCTCTCCCTCCCTGTGTCTCCTTTCTGCCCCCTCTCCCTCCCAGTGTCTCCTTACCGCCTCCCCCTCCCTCCCGGGTGTCTCTTTTGTGCCTCTGTCTCCCTCCCCATGTCTCTTTTCTGCCTCCCTCTCCCTCCCGTGTGTCTTCTTTGTGCCCCCCTCTCCCTCCCATGTGTCTCCTTCCTGCCCCTCTCCCTGCCATGTGTCTCCTTTCCCCCCCCCTCTCCCTCCTTTCTGTCTCCTTTCTCCCCCCCTCTCTTTCCATATGTCCCCTTTCTGCCCCCTCTCACTCCCAGTGTCTCCTTTCCTTTTTTAACATAGCATTACTGAAAAACTCGCAATTACCACAACTATTATATGTGATAATAATAATATATTATTGTCAAGCCGTAAAACATGCAGGAGATGATAAAGTGCAATTTATAAGTGTGGCCTTATAAAAATGCCTTTACTCTCATTTACAAATGTTCATTGAGGTGACATCTACGATTTACATGGCAGGGGCTCCCATAATGTTGGTGCTGCTCTTGTAAATATGGGGAGATTCTGGGACTGTTAGATCTTTACTAGTGGATCTCAGTGCACAAGTTCAAACACGAAGAGCACCTCTGAACTACTGGTATCCTGATCTTACAGAGCTCAGACATTCTAAGAAACGTAATATATATGCATTCAATCAGCAAGAGACAGTGAAGAGCGCACAGGCTGTGTTGAGTTATGGCAAGAACTTTATACCAACTGTAAATCTCTGTATCAGGAAGTCATTTATGAAGACAATGGCAGTACCTAATATCCAGTCAACAGTTTCATCAGTGTCCACCATAATGGCTGCTTGTGCAGTTTCAAGATGCAACCCAAACCGGTCTGGAATCTTCTGTCTATATTAGTGACTTTTTAGCCCACACCAATTGTCTAAGCAAATCATCTAGTCCTGGGCGTTTACCTGTTTCTTTGTGTTCCTCCACATTTTTCTGGAATTTTCATGTATTACCCAACATTGAAACTTCAACCACTTTCTTGTCTACTTCCTGGCTTGACCCATTGCTGTGAGGAGCAGATTATTCTGCCTGCCACCTGCATTTTAATTTGCCTACAGCTACTTGTCCGCCAACAAGACCCTCTACCCTGAGTCTTGAGATAGTACTTTTAAACAGCAAAACACAAGTTTATTTCATGTGACAATACCAATTCTTGTTTTCTATCTGATATGATTGTTAGACACTATACTATTTCAGTATATTTGCCTACATAAGAATATAGGATTTCTTATTTAAAACAATAAACATAAGTTTCTTAATATACTCATTCCTCTCATTCTATTCCAGATCCCCCATTAGTCCCTGAACAACTAATGGCGATGGAAAGACAATAATTTACTTGAGTGGAAAACACACATTTTTGACTGTAGGTTTTAAAAGCTAGACTGGATTTAGTTTCTTGCATTTCTGATTTTATTGCTAATCAGTTACTTAATAAACAACAAACCCTTATTATATGAACATCACAGTTATCCTTTAATAACTCTCAGATCAGCATTTTATTATTTGCTTTTCAAAGCATAAGGAGACATAAAACTTCATTACAGTCACGGGAAGCTAAGTAATATTTAGATGTAAACTGCTCTATTTGAAAGGTCAGTATCCTAACCACAAGATTGCTCTCCTTCCATCTCCTTTATCGCTTTAGTTCTATATAACACTTGCTCTGGGGCCATGAATTTCTCATCACTAGGGAAAATATAATATCCAGACTGTGTAAATCATGTTAGTGGTTTGAAGCAAATGGAGCAGGAGACTGTAAACTAATTCTCGAAGAGTGAACGCCATCTTCTAACCAATTTTTAACCAATAAAAATATTCTCTGCCTTGTATTTGATTTCCACTTTCTTTATTTCTGGGAAGTCTGACGATGGGATATAAATTTGATGACATAAATCCAGTATATCAAGGATATTTTTATGATCACAGTCACTAGTTAATGTCCTTCATTTTCCATAAGTGAAGTCAAAAGAAACAAAGAGAAATAAATCAATATTTCATTGTTTGCGAGTTTTAAATCGTGTGTCCGTGCCTTGGAAACAAACATTATGTACGTTTGATTATAAGCTCAAAAACAGGGCCCTCCATTTATAAGGTGTTAAGTCTTTTTTTTGCCATGTACTAAACCCCTGTACAGCGCTAAGGAATGTGTTGGTGCGATATAAATAGAGATAATAATAATATTTCATAAAACTGGAAATTGGGACTAGAATGCGTTAATCATATAAATATGTACAAAGTAAGAGATAGAAAGAGGAAAATCTTACATGTTTTGCAATGAACGCCAAAGCGGCTCATTGTGAGGCTCACAATGGGCGCAGAAGGTTCTCAGAGGAGCTAAAGCTTTACATTGTGTGTCAAACAGCATTGCCACGGCTTCAAATTTTGTTGCCCGGTCATTCTTGACAGGCAAGTCGCTAGTATTAAATAAAATGCAAACATTATCCCCATTTCCCATAGTCAGCCTTTACATTAATTGCACATACAGAGCCTGATTGAATTGAGCTTTCACATGTTACTGTAGCCCATAAGTGAGGTCGCAAGTTAATTTGCTATTCAATTGGCGTCTTTTTGTAGGATCCAAAGGGGTTATGAGTTACGGCCTTGAAAACTTTGCAATGGCAAAACCCGAAACTTACAGCCTCCCGAAGCCTGTGATCTTTCACTTTCACAAGAGTTATGATCGCTAAAATTGTAAATTGCTATTCAATTGCTCCAACTCCGTAAGCCCGCAAATGTTTTCATACCCGTAAATGCCAAATGAAGGAGAAAATCCTAAAAGTAAAAAGTACTAGAGAGGACCCGCAAGGGAGGTAAACATCTGTTCATTGCACTGTAAATGCAAATAGAAAATCACTACTGCACTGTAAATAACAAAGAAAGCGGTGATAGACATTAGAATTAATTGCACAACAGTCTCAAGCTTGCAAATCGGCAGTATATAAGATTTATTTTTATGTTTCATTTTGGGGTTAAATCGATCTTGGGTATCAATGAGTTAATACATATCAGACCACCCACATGGACTAGAACAGTATTGGCATGCATTTTCATAATTCTGTATTTTTTGGTTTGAGTCTGAACGCATATCGGACCCCCGAACCTAGTTGATTGACATGTAATCTCCATGTTTTACTGCAGTAATAATGAGGGGCTCATTTTCTATTGGCTGATTTGAAATGGGAGGTTACGGGCTTGTTTAATTGATCGTGTTCCCTCCCTGAACTGCTACGAACCAGTGCATGGTTTATGGAGTCGGCTTTGGGCCAGTAACTTGTGGGCTTGAGCAATTGAATAGATTGGGAGACAGCAACACACCCGCCGCATACATGCGGCCTAAATCGTGCGAGTTGCGGGCTTGCAATTAAAACAGGCCCATAGCGTTGAAATATATATTTCAAAGATTTAGGTATTATAAATCATCTTTGCACTGCGGGCCTCTCATAAAAGGGGCTACCACCCCTGTCAGTTCGGCTAGTTCTTTCTTCACTCACATTTTAGTTGTTTTTGCGGTAAATGCCAACATTGTCCTTTTGCAGCAAAGAAAGTGAATAGCAACCAGGCAGAAGTCATGGAGCCTAATTAAATTCGGCAGTTAATCACGGGATGTAGGCCGTAAGTCTGAGGGCCTGCTTTGGGCCCACAGCGTGCTAGACTTATGGTGCTATTCAATTGGACAAAACCGCAAGTCCTGGCCCGATAGCGCAAATCGTAAGCCATGCCTTCATATGTAGAATTTCGGGGCATGATCAATTAAGCAAGGCCGTAACTCCCGAGTTAGAAACAGACAATAGAAAAAGAGCCTGTCATCATTACGTCAGTAAAACATGGAGGTGACATGTCAATCAACTTGTGATTTGGGGTTCGATATGCGATCGGACCCGCAAACCCGCAATGTACAAATTATTTAAATTGAATGATGCCAATGTTAGAGTCCATGTGGGTGGCATGATATGTATTAACTCATTGATTCCCAAGATTGATTTAACCCCGAAATGTCACATTTAATTTAAATTTAATATTGCAGATTTATGGGCTTGAGACTGTTGTGCAATTAATTCTAATGTCTTACATTGTCTTACTGTTATCCATCGCAAGGAATCGGAGCCCGTAACCCGGTCATAGCCCACAAAAAGACGCCAATTGAATAGCAAAATAACTTACGGGATCCCTTATGGATGCCCGGGTCTCCCGAGGGTTTATGAGGCCCATGGTTTAGTACATCCTACAAGATGCATAAACTAGAGGTTAAATATAAGAATAACCATTACTACCTGCTCTGCACCCTTTCAATGTTAGTGCATCTATAGTTTCCACTTACGGGCACACAGGTTAAATACATTACATTTCACAATTTTGGTTTTAAGTCCTAAAAAGGTTTATATTGTACATTTAATATCAGGTGATAAAAACCTGCCAGTACAAAATTCAATTATTTGTGTGTTTTTTCATATTGAGAAACATTATTGTGAACATGCAAAGATGATTTACTTGTATTACTGACTGCATTTAAACCACTCACATTTTTTTATGCATTGTGTAATTCCCATAAATTGTAAAGTGCTGCAAACCCAGTGGCATCGTAAAACAACTACAATAAAGAACTCAAAACCAGACTCTACAAAATATTTGCAGTATGTCTGGAATTATTTAACTGTGAACATTTTTTTTTTTTGCAAAAAGCACCTTATAGTATTTGAAGATTGACTAGAATAAAATGTAATAATAGTTATAGTACTTTAGGCACTTTATTGCCCAACAGGTTTGGTTTTTAACGTGGGATCAGAACATATATGTAATTAATTCTTCACAGATGTAGTGAAATCGCACACACTCTTCTAAAGGCTCAAAAATCAATTTTTATTTGTACCACAAAAATGTCTCTAAACCTTGGGATAATTCTACTTATATCAATATACAAAAACACATAATAATCAGTTAGGCATAGCTTCATGGCCATGTTATGGGGGATATGTAGACCCATACACTGAAGGATCCTAATCTCAATTATCAAATGTTAAAATCAGTTACGTATTCAGCCTGACACCTTCCTCTTGAACTTGTGTTAGGCATCATGCACTGCCTGCACAAAGCGCAACATGAAGATAAAAACTTGTACAACGTTTGGAAAGGAGCTTTATTTCCTTAAACACTTGGATACATTTTAAAAGGATATTTTTATTATTTAAAGACTTGGAAAAAGTTCAACTATGATCTTTTAATTCCTTAAAGACTTTCTAGGTATGGTTAAATTGTACAAAATAGTCTAGCACACAGTTTTGAAGGCAATAATACCTTTCTAAATAGTTTTTAATGTTGCTTTTTATCTAAAAATCTGGACATTGTAGCACATTTGTTATCACAAATTAAATTTGACTCCAGATTTCTAGAGCCTTGAATCTCAATTTCTATCTATCTCCGACACTATACAGCATATAAAGGGCAACCAGAATCCTTATTCCTCATTGTATTTGAGCACATTTTTTAAAGGTGTCTATTTTTATCAGTTGCTATCTGGTCTTCAACACATACTGTATATCAATTGAGCAATTGTAAGTCACTGCAGCCCGTAAACTAATTTGCTATTCAATTGGCATCTTTTAGCTAGCCACAAACGATTTGCGGGTTAGAAACTCAAAATCCCTGCAGTACTTAAAATCATAAATCGCTATTCAATTGCTACAATTCCTCAAGCCAGCAAATGTTCTCACACCGATAAATGGCAAATGTAGAAGAAAATCCTACAGGTACAAGATAGGACTCGCAAAGGGGTTTAACACCTGTTTGTAGCACTGTAAATGCAAATAAAAAAATCAATACTGCACTTTAAAAAACGGGGAAAGTGATGAAAGATATTAGAAATAATTGCACAACAGTCTCAAGTTCGCAAATCTGCAATCAAAAAATATTATTTTTATGTTTCATTTCCATGTTATTTCAATCTTGGTAATACATTTTAGGTTAATACATATCAGGCCACCCACATGGACTAGAACAGTATCGCCATTCATCTTTTTTATTTTGAACATTGCCGGATTGCAAGTCCGATCGCCTATCGGACATCTAAACGCTAACTGATAGACATTTAACCTCCATGTTTTACTGACGTAATAATGACGGTCTCATTAATTATTGGATGTTTATCAATCGGTAGTTACGGCCTTGATAAAATATACATGATCACGCTCTGAAATGTTACTTACGATTGCATGGTTTACGGTTTTGGCTTATGACCCTTAACTTGTGGATTTGTTCAATTGAATCGCTCTGTAACTGTAGCAGATTTCAAGCCTGCAGACTTACGGCCTGTGGGCCCGATTCAATTGCCCAATTCGTAAGGCATTTGCAAGTAGCTAATAGCATATGGCCCTGTGTAACGTAAACTGCGGGCTTGCATTTGAATGGGGGCCCAAGTTTTTAAAGAAGAATGGGTCAGCAGACAGGTTGGTGCAGGGATTAGGTCCTTATTCAAAGAGTTTACAATCTAGAAGGTAAGAGTGGGATGTGAGACAGTATGGTAATCTCACATTAGTGTTTACAATACAACAGCTGAATACTGGTGTCAGTACATGACACCCTATATAACTAGGTGCCCTGTACTACAAATCACTTCTGCACCATAAGATAGAGGGTGTATAAAATATGAAAAAAAAAATATTTTCCATTTTGCGATTTTTGTTAAAATAAACAAGTTATGACTGCTTCAAGTTAATCTAATCTGCCATTGGGTTCTCAGAAAACACAATGGACTGGTGGAACTATTTTAAATCAGCTGTGAAGGCGGAGGAAGGAGTTTTAATAGTTGCAATCTTTACCTCTTCATTAGACAAATTATAGCTTTTCAGATGGTGCAGTGCTTTTAGACAAACAGCTAAGCGGTTTCAGAAAGTGGGCAGTGATGATGCAGACCTGGATTCATATGTCACAAAAAAAAATGTTTCTTCTTATTTTAAATATTAGTTTAACTTTGGTCATATATATATGACAAATATAGGTGTAGTAATGCTGTGGTAAGTATTGTATTTCCAAGATTACTTGTATTGTTTCCTTCCAGAACTGTGTGACGATCCAGGGTTATGAGCTATTACTGCCCACGGCCACCTGCTGTAGACTACAGGTTAACTACCCACAAGAAAATCTTGGCACCAGCACCTTGATATCTGGGTTCTGTATCTGTCTCTCTCTCGGGAATCAGCACTTCCAGGAGTCCAAGTAACCTTCCTGTGGTAGTGACCAGGACAAGTTACTTGCAGGGTGGAGATAAGATTAGTATCGCAGCCACCTGGAGCAAATAAGAGAATATACCATTTCTATTTGTCTCAGCAGTTAACTAACTTATTTTTGGAAAGTCAACACAAATATTAATAGGGGTTAGATACAGAAGTGGGTGTATACAGCACAACAATGACAGGGAGTGGTAGACTTATACATAATATTGACTCCACAAGGGATCTAATTGTCTGGCATCCTGGGATCCTGTCTGGCATTTGTGAACAATACGCCTACCTCCAAATACACATAATGATGTCTCCATGTCTAGTGGTCCAGACCTCAAGCTGAGTATCTGGCAAACAATGGGGCAAAACAGATTACAATACAATGGTGGCATTTATGCACATTGTCCAGTGGCTAGAGCCAAGCAATCTGTCCTTTGTGGTGGCTTAAGGGGCTAAGATCCAGGAACAGGAAAAGGGGTCGGTGACAAACTGCATAGCAAGTGGATACATAGTCCAATGGTAAAGTTCCTGTTCTTTTTAAAAAGGCAGTTATGTGATTGGTTCCTATATTTTTATTTTTTATATCTTTTTTATTTTGGTAACAAGTAAGGGAGTTCTAATCCTTTTAAAAAATATTTTTTTCTTAAAGAAAACTTAATGTAAAAAAGAAAAGAGATGAAGAGGGAATTAATCATAGAACCTACAGTTCAAAAAGTAGATTATTTTACTGCTAGAACCACGCATCACTTTTATGGGACTATATCTGTAAAAATTACTAAAAATGAAATACAGTGTGACAGTCAGGGGTGTTGGAACTAGGTGATGGGGAGGGGGGGCACCCAAGATTAAATGAATAGGGCACACAAAAATTGCACTACCTGATCCACTGGTAGGTCTTCCTATAGTCAGTGAGACCTTGAACCAGAAATACATCTTATTAAATGTAATGATACAAACAGTTTCCTTGTCACTGTTACAATTATGTTACATTGAAGTTCCTTGTTCTCTAGATGAAAAAGAGAATATGTTAAAAAGATTAAATTTACTTGTCCCTTACAGAATATATGAGTCACTTCTAATTTAACATCCAAAAACATTGGCAAGAAACACATAGCAGTAATTGAATTAGACATCTGATTTGTAAGTACAATTTAGTGTTGCTCATGAGAATATATAAATGAACATATGTGCTTTTCACTTGGCTTTGGGTGCACTGTGATTTCAGTTTGCAGCTATGAATCACTCCTGATTGTTATTTCGTGATAGGTAAGGATGTATCTACGTGATGTCAAGTCATTGAATTAAACAGTTTTGGATGATGACTCTGCCAAGGATATTTTTTTAAATTGTAGGCAGATAAAAGCAGTGATATTTTAAGACTTTTTTTAAGAGAATGTTGATTCAGAAACATTTTTAATGAAAAAATCAAATAAAACACAGTATATTATCCACAGTTTCAGGCCAAAAACAATGAAAGCTTAGGGAAGCATGGACTTCTTCCCAGACCACGAAGAAAGCTTCAGTGTCCACTGTTAGTGTAAATCAGGGATTGTCAACCTTTTAATAGCTACCACTCTCTTTTGATGGTAAAATTTCCTTGCCGCCCACCAGTGGGCAGTTACTTAATTTACCCTATGTCATTTCTGATTCCATAAATCATATGACCCCAGCAATGTATCGCCCTGTACTTACTAGATAGTGATCTGGTCCTGACTGCTGTCCCTAGCTTTGTAACACCTTGTACTTACTAGATAGTGTTCCGCTCCTGACTGCTGTCCCTAGCTATGTATTGCCGTGTACTTACTAGATAGTGATCCGGTCCTGACTGCTGTCCCTAGCTATGTATCGTCCTGTACTTACTAGATAGTGTCCTGGTCCTGACTGCTGTCCATAGCTTTGTAACACCCTGTACTTACTAGATAGTGTTCCGCTCCTGACTGCTGTCCCTAGCTATGTATCACCCTGTACTTACTAGATAGTGATCCGCTCCTGACTGCTGTCTCTAGCTATGTATCACCCTGTACTTACTAGATAGGGATCTAGTCCTGACTGCTGTCCCTAGCTATGTATCGCCCTGTACTTACTAGATAGTGATCCGGTCCTGACTGCTGTCCCTAGCTATGTATCACCCTGTACTTACTAGATAGTGATCCGGTCCTGACTGCTGACACTAGCTATGGATCACCCTATACTTACTAGATAGTGATCCGGTCCTGACTGCTGTCCCTAGCTATGGATCACCCTGTGCTTACTAGATAGTGACCGGGTCCTGACTGCTGTCCCTAGCTATGTATGACCCTGTACTTACTAGATAGTGACCCAGTTGTAACGGAACCCATCACTGTTTTACCCTGTTTTATGATTATTATGGTTTAAAATATGATCCTACTATTATACTGCATGTATGTTGGTTTATGCTCTGCAGAATATTGGCCCAGACTATTGCAGACCTTGGCATGGGAGATAATCCTGTTACAGAGACTCCGCATAAAGATAAGGACGTCTATTGTATAAAGTGTTTTCATCATCAGACATAAGAACAAAGAAGTGTAATTGAATCAATGCCTGATTGTATCAAAGTTGCCAGGTAGCCTCGGGGAGGTGTGACCACACCTATTGTTCTCTTTATGTGTATTGTGTGGCCAAATATGGGCATGTGTATTGCCTGTGGGAAGAGATGTGTATAAATATTTCTGCACAACAAAATAAAGTCAGTACTACTTGACCCTTCAAAACGTAGCCTTGTCTCGTTCTTGGAGGGGATTGCATATCCTACTGGGGATTGCTATGCTTTTGCATACTCCCTTGAGCTGTAACGAGTCTGTGGTGGTTGTGGTGTCCGGTGCGGTGCTTGTAGGCCTCGACGCAAACTAGGACGCGTCCATCAACGGAGGTACCCGGTCGGGGTGCCAGTAGATCCGTTACATTGGTGGCAGTGGTGGGATGGCGTCCTAGTAAGAGGAAAAGCAGCACGGAGACACCGGTAACGTTTGGAGTTACAAATTGAGGGCAACGCTAGTATCCGTACAGCGCCCCTGGCTACAGCAGGATGGAACCGGCTAGTTTTCAGACGGCGTTCCATGACGAGGAGGAGGAGGCGGCCGCGGACTACAGGGATGCAGACAGAAAGGAACAATGGCGGCGAGGTGAGAGTCTCCCCAGTGATGAGCAGTGGCTACAGAAGCGTGTGGCGATGTGGATGTATCTATTGGGAGAGCAGCCCCTGGATGAGTGGGTGACAAGACTAGAGACCCTGGTATGGCGAGAGCTCTGGCTAGACAACGCATACCAGGCTCTCTGGGGGCATACCGTTCGACTTACCCCCTGGACGTCTGAACATGACTTACCGGAGGGGGATTATTATGATGGCCCGGGTTTATTATGGGATGCCTTGGAGGACGACATTGATCTTGGCAGCACGGAGGGGTCTAGGTTTTGGAACATCTATGACTACCGGATGGGCATGTATGTCTCGGATGACGAAGGCGAGGTGAGCAAAGACATGACCCACCTGGTAACGAGAGAGTGGGAGCTGGAGCAGGACTACCAACACCTGCTCAGCTTCGTGCAGCCCCAACCAACTCGACAAGCAGAACCAGACTTCATTGACTGGTCCTGGGATGACCTCCAGATGGCAGGTAGAGATGGGACCGAGGTCTCTCTACCGGCCCTTCAGGGGGCAGAAGGTGTCGTCCTTCCCCTCCAGCGGCAGTGTGAACCACAGGGGGCAGAAGGTGTCGTCCTTCCCCCCCAGCGGCAGTGTGAATCCCACGGGGCAGAAGGTGTCGTCCTTCCCCCCCAGCGGCAGTGTGAACCCCAGGGCGCAGATGGTGTCGTCCTTCCCCCACAGCGGCAGTGTGAACCCCAGGGGGCAGAAGGTGTCGTCCTTCCCCCCCAGCGGCAGTGTGAACCCCAGGGGGCAGAAGGTGTCATCCTTCCCCCCCAGCGGCAGTGTGAACCCCAGGGGGCAGAAGGTGTCGTCCTTCTCCCCCAGCGGCAGTGTGAACCCCAGGGGGCCGAAGTTGGCGTCCTTCCACCCCAGCGGCAGTGTGAACCCCAGGGGGCAGAAGTTGTCGTCCTTCCCCCCAGCGGCAGTGTGAACCACAGGGGGCAGAAGGTGTCGTCCTTCCGCCCCAGCGACAGTTTACCCTGACAAGGGGAGACACCAATCTCCCAGACGGCGCAGATGGGACCGTGGTCTCTGCGCCCACAGCCTGTCCAGATCCCCAACTACCCTCACTGGGACAACCGGAGGAGGGGGTAAGTACAAATTCCCTTCCCCAGCTAACTTCTAATGTGGCCCCAGGGTTAACAGAGGAAATGTTAACCCCCACTGACCACCACGTTTCCCTGGCTACTGAGCTGGAATATGTCCCAAGTACCCCAGCAGAAGAGCTGACAGCGGGGCAGAGTGCAGTCGGCCTCTGCCCTCCCTTTGTCCCTTGTACAGAGCAGGATGTCCTGCAGGTTATACCAGCAGAATAGCTGGCATCAGGGCAGAGTGCCGCTGGCCTCTGCCCCTCAAGTCCCCTCAGCGTGTTGCCCCATCACCACAGAGAAATATCCAGGTGCAGTAACGGTTTGTTGTGGGTGGGCTGCTCTTGCACTTTGTTGTTGTGGGGGGGCTGCTCTTGCACTGGTTTATTCTGGGTTGGTGGATCGTCTAACGGAGGCACTGACCGGCAGAAGGTCAGGTGCCTGGTTAGACTTCCCCCCAAAGGGGAGATGTGTGACGAAGTGCCCTTCGCCACTTTGTCTTGGAGAGGACTGTTTGCCAGCCTCCTGCCCTGCGACTATGGCCCTGGTACATATTGCCCTTTAAACAAAGTATTCGGCCATACCAGAGTGTATGTCACTCATTCTGGCCCTTTACATACAGGGGGGTCATTCGGTACTTGCCCTGTGTGAACCATGATACCACAGATAACTGCCATGGAGCCCATTCATATAATGAAAGACTATGGGAAAGACTTTAGCTACATGGCAATTGAACTGTGTGAAGAGGATCTGAGCGCTATTCGGTAGTTTTGTGCGCTCAGATCCCAGCTATCTGGGGATATGTGAAATGTGAGTAAATGTGAATTGCAGTAATGCTGATGGGTTGTCAAACTAGAGAATTAACAAACAAATACTTTTGTCCGGACATCCCCAGGTTGATCCGTTGGGATCAGACCGTGTATGCCGGCTTATGGTCACGGGGGAGGTGTGTAACGGAACCCATCACTGTTTTACCCTGTTTTATGATTATTATGGTTAAAATATGATCCTACTATTATACTGCATGTATGTTGGTTTATGCTCTGCAGAATATTGGCCCTGACTAGTGCAGACCTTGGCATGGGAGATAATCCTGTTACAGAGACTCAGCATAAAGATAAGGACGTCTATTGTATAAAGTGTTTTCATCATCAGACATAAGAACAAAGAAGTGTAATTGAATCAATGTCTGATTGTATCAAAGTTGCCAGGTAGCCTCGGGGAGGTGTGACCACACCTATTGTTCTCTTTATGTGTATTGTGTGGCCAAATATGGGCATGTGTATTGCCTGTGGGAAGAGATGTGTATAAATATTTCTGCACAACAAAATAAAGTCAGTACTACTTGACCCTTCAAAATGTAGCCTTGTCTCGTTCTTGGAGGGGATTGCATATCCTACTGGGGATTGCTATGCTTTTGCATACTCCCTTGAGCTGTAACGAGTCTGTGGTGGTTGTGGTGTCCGGTGCAGTGCTTGTAGGCCTCGACGCAAACTAGGATGCATCCATCAACAGAGGTACCCGGTCGGGGTGCCAGTAGATCTGTTACACCAGTCCTGACTGCTGTCCCTAGCTATGTATCGCCCTGTACTTACTAGATAGTGATCCGGTCCTGACTGCTGTCCCTAGCTATGTATCACCCTGTACTTACTGTCCCTAGGCTCTCTCACCAGCTCTCCAACCAGCCAAGTGTGGTACTGTGAACTCATCAGCAACACCACCTAGTGATTCCCCCTCCCCCGCCCCCCATGAAAGATTGAATAGCCCACTAGTGGGCTCTCTGGACCAGGTTGACTAACACTGGTGTAAACGATTTTCAAATTTGAAATGGTTTACATTTTTAACCAGCTGGTACAATTCAATTTACATATTAACCAGTTTGTAATGCGGGAGCCCTGTTTTTGCAAGCACACAATTTAGAGGTATATAGATTCGGTCAGTAGTAGCAGTGCCTGGACCAGAGGGTTTTGTATAATTGTACTGTATGATGGACAAAGGAGTATGTTAATGGGGTGACTTATATTAATGGGGTGGTGTTAAGTGGGCCAGATGCATTGTAATAGAAAAATATAGGTGACATCTCAGATCTATACTTTGGTAACTGTTTTCTTTACACATTATTCAAGTAGCTGTGTATATTTAGAACTTTGAAGCTGTAGTATAAGTGAGCTTTGGGGTGTTGATATTCACCATAAGTAACTACTTCACTATTATTGACATTAATTTTACAATGATATCACATACTGTATATAGTTGCCACCACAAAATTTACGGACTTAGCATCCAAAAATAGGAGCCGTGGGACTTAGAAAAAAAAACATTACAACCTCTCAAAAATACGACCTTAGCGCCCGAAAAAAAGCGCACATTAAAACATTAAAAACACAATAAATACACACAACACATAAAAAGCTTACCCACAGCAAGGCGGGGCACCCAGGACCTCTGCAAGTGAAGTTACACCTCAATTTAAGTCGAAATACAAGAGTTTAGACACCCGAAAATCCCCTAAGCGAAAGAAAAAATGGCCGCCGCAAAAAACGAAAATGAGGCTACAGGACCCTAAACACTCAAAACAACACGAAACACATACAGATTTTCCGAAAAAGCCGTATAAGGTCCAAGATACACTATTAGCAAGGATGCAAAATCATCCACAGCCGCGTACCACACACATTAGCCTCCATTTTACAACACTAACTTACACAATGCGGAAGTACACAGCTACCCTAACGGATTTTCCTCGCACACGCACACTATTTACACTACACACTGCACACATTGCTGACACTTACACAGCAGCTCCACAGCAGTGAAAACCGACATTGTGTGCTGCAGCAAGATGAAAACAGATTGCCAGCTCTTCTGCACAATGCTTCCTGGATATATTACTTCTGAATAGGTAAAGTATATTCATTTATTGTTTTATTAATTATTTCATTAGCATACAAAAAATATCGCCAACGCTGCTCATAGCACACAAACAACCAACAGCCTCGCAATGAGTTCCAAAGGCGCACAGCGTGATCCTCGCAATGAGCACCAAACGATCTCGGAACACCAACAAAATTAATGTCGCAACCAAACACCTTTACCTGCCTTACAATCTTATTGCCGTCATTCTTTGACGGGCAAGTCGCTAGTAATATTACAATACTGATTCAGACAAATTATGTAAGGTTACCATGTAGGATCCCAGGTCACAATGTAAGGTCCAAAACATTAGTTGTTCATTTATTTAAATACAAAGGCCCCTATTCATTTGAGAAATTGTTGGTTACTGGAGCCCATAATGTAGCCCTTAAACTAATTTGCTATTCAATTGGCGACATAATGATTGGCATTGCAAACGATTTCCGGGTTACACGCTGAAAATCCCTGCTGTTGTCAAAATGGTCACTCCGACCCATCTAAACCTTTGATCTTTCAAGTCTGTAATTGTTACAATTGCAAATCGTTATTCAATTGCTACAATTCCTCAAGCCCACAAATGTTTTCACACCTGTAAATGGCAAATGTAGAAGAAAATACTACAAGTACATTGTACATTGCCGATTGCAAGTCTGATCTCATATCGGACTTCTAAACGCTAATTGATTGACGTTAAACCTCCATGTTTTCCTGATGTCATGATGTCTCATTTACTATTGGCTGTTTCTAAATCTGTAGTTACAGCCTTGCTTAATTGATCATGATCACGCTCTGAAATGCTACTTACGATTGCATCAGCCAGGTACTGTAGCTGCGGGCCTGTTCAATTGAATCACTCTGTAACTGTAGACAATTTCAAGCCCACAGACATATGGGGCCATATTAAATTCCAGCTATGTAAGTCCAACATGTAGCATGTAAGGGCTGCGTGCTTCAAATTTGGCAGAGTTATGTTGCTATTAAATTAGAAAGAGCTGCGAGCTACGAGAAGGGCAACATTTTGGTAAACCAGTTCACGGCCATCAGACTTGCATGCTCGCACACAAACCATTAAGTAATCTCGTAGTTATGGGCTCAGATGGAACCAATGGAAAGAGAGATCGTAAGCGTTACGCAACTGAAAAGGGGAGGGTAGATTTCCAAGTCCTACATGCTTCAAATCCAGGCCAGAAATAATGCAATATTCTTAAAGCAGTAAATATGATATTCTATTACATGCGAGTTACAGTATATGTCGTAACACATTGAATGCAGGGATCGATATTACACAAAAAATAATCATGAAATCACTTTGCCTTATAATAAATGTACAGTAGAGTGATTTTATTTACATTAGAAATGCTACGTATTGTACTTAACCCCCTTTGAGGGTGCTCTAGAGCATACGTTGGCCTCTGGGATCCATTTGCGTGTTACGTGCTTGCTCGCGAGTGACCCCATAGCACTTTAATAGCTAAATTAAGCAATTGGCGGTTATGGGCATGAAAGATCAAAGGACTTACGTGCGCGAAGTTCAATGTAGCTCTCCACGTAGCCTATTCTCGGCCGTCCTGCATGTTAACAAGCAAAGTCGTCTGTGGGCACCTTTAAGATGCATCTTAGTACGCAAATAGCGCTAAGATGACATTTACGGGCTTAGTGTTAACACGTAGCTCCAATTTAATATGACTAATGGCCGATATAATGTAATCTACGGGCTTGCAATTAAATAGTAGCCAAAGTGTCCACAATTCTGATTTGTTCTACATGTTTAATTTCTTGCCAATATAGATTTGGAAATATTTTATATTTTTGTTAAGTTGTAAGAAATTAACAACATTAGCAGCTGTGTAAACTAAGCATTTTTAGGTAAAATTGTTGAATTAATAGACAATGCTTGTGCCTGAAGGATGCCTTGCTTGTGTCTCGCACACTTACTCTTAGTTTTGTGACTGAATGTGTTCTAACTTTTATTATTCTCTAAAGAATGTAAGGAACAGGGAAGATGGAGGGTAGGGGAAATATTATCTCAAACGTGAATTTAGATACGATTTAAGCACAGAACACCTTCACCCTTCCTCTCCTAATCTCAGTTGATGCAGCTTGTTTGTCCTGCTCAATAATCAATCTCCTTTTGTCCTTAAAAATAAAAGTATAATTGTCATGGCAGCTTCAATACACTAGCTTGTATGTCTATTATTACATAATTTTATTAATGTACGTTGTATTCTTCTCCAATATGTGATTTCTGTTTTCTAATCTAAAGTGGCCCTTTAACAATCCTGTTGCAATTTAAATAAAATAACATTTAGAAACAAAAAATCTCAGTTTATCTGGTATTACATAAAAAATCACATAGTTGGCAAATGTATTCTAAAGATCACAGGCCACCTAGAAAAAGATTTCCAAATTATATTAAAAAGGTTACACCATAAAGCAGCACATGCTGTGAATAACGTCTGCTTCCTTTAAGATAATAATTTTTTTAATGAACTTAAAATAAACAAAACACTGCAGTAATGGAAATGGACATGTTAACTGCTGCAAATTACACATATTTAGATAGTCTAGCATAATTTCACAGGAATCCAATTGGTATGCGCCATATGTAATGTCTGGAAATGTATGGGCCGCTTAGCAAAATAATTGATCCGGCGGGGACTCTCAGACCATCACAAATCTCTCACTTTACATGCCTTTTAAGATTATCCTATTATTATACTCCTATGCAATAATGCAATTTTACTAATGCATGTCACATGATTTTTTTTTATGCTCATAGAACAGAGGATTCTATACTTTTACTAAAACAAAATTTCCTTATAAAAGGCGTTCTGAGTTTGCATTATTTATGCATGACATTATTCCTGGCTAGGGTATAAAGGATTTTCTTTTATTGATTTTTTTTCAAACATGTGTGTTGAATTTCTCTTTTTTTATGTTAAAACAGAGAACATGTTCTTAAATACTAAAGCAATTTTCAGATCTACCCAGTTTTATGTTCTGTGTGTTCTTTTTTTCTTCATTATTTGGCCTTGAAAATAGTAATGGAATAACCACATTCACTTTTATTAAATATAAAGGAATATTTGGAATTCTAGCAATTTATATCGCCCATAAAAAAAATCAAATTGTGGCAATTCTACAATTTCAGGAGCCGAGCCAAATGGTTTAGCTGTGAAGAAATCCCAGGAGGATGTAAAAAGGCATTTCTTAAATTTAGTTTCCATGGTTAACTTAGACATACATACCAATGGTATAAATTTATATCTAAAATATAAGTCATTCCCTTTTCATAGGCAGTGCCAAAAACTGAACAAAGAAATGGGTATGCTATACATGGATTTGTATGAGTCACAAGGGAAAAACCAGCTTTCACAAGCATGGAAACATTTTGAGACAGGGTTATAATACCTTAAAGGCATAATATTCCACAGATTTACCAGTCTGGTTCATTTCTTAAATGAACAAATGAAATGACCACTGAGATCATATTTTTTAAATATATTTTTTGAATAGTTACATAGTTACATAGTTACATAGTAATTAAGGTTGAAAAAAGACTTTCAGTCCATCAAGTTCAACCTGTTAAGATCTCCTCTGATCTGCAATATGCAGATAAGTTATTAATTAATTTGTTGATTAAATAATTATTAATAGAATAGTATTGGAGGATGAATAAAGAGTTAGTCCATCAAATTCAATCTTTTTAGATCTCTATTGATCTTTTTAATGTGGACTATTAATTATTAATTGTTAATTGATCCAGAGGAAGGCAAACAGAAAAAAAAAAACATTGAAACTTGTCTCATAAGGGGAAAAAAAGCAAAATTCCTTCCTGACCCCAGAAACTGGCGATCAAATTTCTCCCTGGATCAATATCGCTAGTTATCTAGGATAGCCTTGAATGCCCTCTTTATTCAAAAATATATCTAACCCCTTTTTGAAGTTGTCTATCAAATTCGCTGTTACCACCTCCTTTGGTAGAGACTTCCACAGTTTAACCACCCTAACTGTGAAGAACCCTTTTCTTTGCTTAAGGGGAAATCTTTTTTTCCTCTAACCTCAAAGGGTGTCCTCTTGTCAGTTGAAAATCTCTTGCTACAAAAAGTTCACTTGACAAAAGCCTTATATTGACACTGGATGTATTTAAATAAGGTAATCATATCCCCTCGTAGATGCCTTTTTTCTAGTGAAAATAAGTTTAATTTGGTTAGTTTTTCTTCATAACTTATCCCCTCCATTCCCCTTATTAGTTTTGTTGCCCTTCTCTGTACTTTTTCCAGCTCCAAAATGTCTTTTTTATGAAGTGGTGCCCAAAATGGTACTCCATATTCCAAATGAGGGCGTACTAGGGCATTGTATAGTGGCAGAATTATATTTGCTTCCCTTGCTTCTATACCCTTCATAATACATGCTAATATTTTACTTGCCTTTGCAGCCGCTGCTTGGCTTTGAGCGCTGTTACCTAGGTGGTTGTCCACTAGTACTCCCAAATCCCTTTCAATATCTGATACCCTAGATTTGCTCCATTAAGATTATAGATTGCATGGCTATTTTTCCTTCCCAAATGCATAACCTTGCATTTATTTGTATTAAATCTCATCTGCCATTTAGCCGCCCATTTCTCTAATTTGTGCAAATACCTTTGTAGGGAAAGTACATCATTATCTGATTTTATTACCTTGCACAACTTAGTGTCATCAGCAAAAATGGAGACACTACTTTCGAGTCCTACTTCCATGTAATTAATAAATATGTTAGAAAGGAGAGGACCTAATACTGAACCTTGAGGAACCCCACTTATCACATTAGACCAATCGGAGTATGTTCCATTCACAACAACCCTTTGCTTCCTGTCTTTTAGCCAGCTCTCAATCCATGAGCAGACATTTACTGCAATTCCTGTATCCCTTAGTTCGCTCACTAGTCTTCCATGTGGCACTGTATCAAATGCCTTTGAAAAATCTAAGAAGACTACATCCACTGAGTTGCCCTGATCCAAGTTCCTACTAACCTCCTCATAAAAACTAATTAGATTGGTCTGACACGACCTATCCTTCATAAATCCGTGTTGACTGCTACCTTTTATCTTATTCAAATAGACATATTCTTGTATTCTGTCCCTTATTAACCCTTCTAAAAGCTTCCCAACTACAGATCTGAGGCTCACTGGTCTATAATTCCCCGGATTTGCTCTAGATCCCTTCTTAAATATAGGTATCACCTCTGCTTTTCTCCAGTCATCCGGTAGAGACCCTGTAGTGAGTGAGTCTTGAAAGATTAAATATAATGGTATGGCTATTACAGAATCCAGCTCCCTCAGTACCCTTGGATGTATTCCATCAGGACCTGGGGCTTTATTAAGATTTATTTTCTCCAATCTCTTTTGGATTTCTTCCTGTGTTAACCAATTATTAAGTGATGGTAGTGTAGCCCCATTATGTTGATGTGTCCCAACCACTGGTACCTCCCTTGTGTATACTGACGAAAATAACCTATTTAGCTCATCTGCCTTTTCCTGGTCACTAATTATCAGATGGCCTGTGTCACATTGTAATGTTCCTATAGCTTCCTTCCTGGCCTTCTTCCCATTAATATATTTAAAAAATATTTTAGGGTTTGTCTTACTTTCCATTGCAACTGACTTCTCATTTTCTATTTTAGCCAGTCTAAAAGCCCTTTTGCAAGCCTTGTTGATTTCCTTATAGTCACATAAAGCTGCCCCTGTTCCCTCCTTCTTGAATAATTTAAATTCATGTTTCTTTTTCCTCATCATGATCTTTAAGTCATTGTTAAGCCACATGGGATGTGATTTACTCCATTTTATTTCCACATGGTACATGCCGATGAGTATGCTTATTTAGTAAGGATTTGAATGTTGTCCATTTATTTTCAGTATTTTTCCCTGTAAGTACTTTCTCCCAGTCTATATGTAGTATTGCTGCCCGTAGCCCATTAAAGTTAGCCCTTTTAAAATGTAGAGTTTTTGTTGGCCCCTTACAACTCTGTTATTTGTATTTAATCTCAAATGATACTGTGTTGTGATCACTGTTCCCCAAGGGTTCCCCTATTTTAACATTTGATATTATATCAATATTACTTGTGATGACTAAATCCAAGATGGCCCCATTTCTAGTAGGTTCTTGTATTAGCTGGGCCAGATAATGATCCCTGAGTGTACTCAAGAACCTGCTCCCCTTAGCTGAACTGCTGGTCTCATTTATCCGGTTTATTTCAGGGTAATTAAAGTCTCCCATTATTAGAACTTGCCCGTGCTTAGCTACATTTCCTATCTGTAACAATAATTGTATTTCCTCACAGCTATTTTTGGAAGATTATAGCATACTCCCACCAATATGCGTTTAAAATGAGCTCCTCCACTATTTCGCTCAACCCACAAAGATTCAATGATGCCGTTAGTGCCAGCATAAATATCTTCTCCTATTTTACCATTTCCCCTATCTTTCCTAAATAGGTTATAACCATCCAGATTAACAGTCCAGTCATGAGATTCATCCCACCATGTTTCAGTAATGCCTATTAGGCCCCATTTTTCTTGTACTGCTAATATTTCTAGCTCGTCCATTTCCACAGGAAAACTTCTTGCATTAGCAAGCATACACTTTATGTTGCCATGGCTCTTCCGTTGTGAAGTGCTTACCACTGTATTTGAGGCCCCTATTAATATCTCCCTACTGTCTATTGTAACCCTCCCCTTTCTCCTCCCCCATGGGTAACTAATTCACCCCTTTCCCTCTCTACCCTATTCACCCCAATACTTCTATATAGTCCCTCCCCCCCAATAATTACACTTACAAACATACAACATGTTCGTAGAGTGTAAAATAAGGCAGCATCTGATTTAATTATTTTTATATTTTATGTAATTTTTATATGTAATGAAGCTGCTGTGGAATCTACCATTTTGATTTCAGCAGATCAACTTTCCTGAGGTGGTAGAGGAGTTTAATTGCTCACAAAGTATCTGTCTGAACAAAGGGTTCTGCAACTGCCAGTATTCTCACTATATCATTTTGTCTACATGTAGAGACAAATACTTATTAATAATAATTCCATGCATTTTTTACGTCTTTATGTTTATATTTGTGTTTCATGCATTTAATTTATGTATTTATGTACTAGGAAATTGCCTGTCAAAAATGATGGGAGTAAAATTGTACGCCTGACAATACTGTTTGCCACACAATGCAAGGCTATGGGCCCTCTGAGCACCTTTGGCACTCATCGCGAGCCCCGCACTGAGCGCTCATCGCAAGCCGCAACTGTACTGCTTTTGAATGATCACCTTAGGCGCTCCTTGCCAGCCCCACAATGAGCGCCTTCGGCGCTCATTGCCAGCTAGTTTTACGTCCTTCGGCCTCGTTTTCGTCGTATTGTGTTTTTTCGGCAGATGTTTTTTTCCTCGCTTAGGCGATTTTCGAATGGGAAAAAATGGCAAATATGTCTCAAATTAACTTGCAACCTCAATCATAGGCTCCCTGCCTCTCCAACTGCGCTGTGTGTGAGTGTGTAAGTTAATTCGAGGCATATTTGTTGTTATTTCAGGTGTTTAGAGTTCCGTGGTTTGGCCTTTAAAGTCGGGTTTTGATCTTAAGTCGTACAGGTCGTAAGTCCTGCATGTTCCCCTGGCGATGAGCGCCTGCGGTGTTCATCGCGAACCCTGCAATGAGCTCCTGCAGGCCTTGCGATTGCGGCCCATAAGGGCTAGCCTTGCTATGCGAGGCTTGCAGTTGCGGCCTTTGGCTCTCATTGCAGCCTAAGTCCTTCGGGCCTTGAGGTTGCAGCCTGTAATGGCTCGCCTCTCTATGCAAGGGCGCAAAGAGTGACAAAGCAACAAACGTGACCAATGTTCTTGGTCCACAACTATTATAGTGATACTACTTACTACTTATTGAATTTTATAGAATTCTATTTATTATACATATTCTATACCAATATCATTTAAGTCTGCATTTTATGTGATACTAACTGATATATCATTGAAAAATTTGCTAAACTTAATAAAAAAAAAAATATTTAAAAAATGAATAGATATACAAACACATAAATAAATAAACGAACACATAAAAAAAGATCTTGTACTGAAAAGACTGAAAATACATGTATTCAAGGTGTGGACTTGTAAATGTATATATTACTAAGTTGTAGCTTCTCACTTATTTATCTGTAACATAAACATTATTAAAATATTGGTGTACTTTTAATTCTTTGTAAGTAGAAATAATCCCAGAATGTTTGTGTTCAATTTTGAAGATAATATTCATGTTAATTTATCAAGACACAGATACATACTGGTATTTTTGTCTTGTTTTTTGTCTTTTTCTGCCTTTAGGTTTTCACAGAAAGGATTATTTTGGCAATAGTTTTTGTTGTTAATTTCATCATTCTCAATGTAGCTGTGTTATATCATTTAATTTAATTAATTTGATCCTCATCAGTGTAACCTTAATAAACAATTTTCACTTCACATACGTTTAAGAAGCTTACAGAGTAACAGTTTCTAACTTGATGGAATCTCAGCCTTTCTTCATGTTTTCTCTCGTGAGAGCTGACATTTTACTCAACTGTAACCTAATGTCACTCCCACAAGGGAAGGGCTTCACACTCATAGCGCAATGCTGTGTTATGCAAATAAATGGCACTGTCTGCTTGAATTAGTGTGGCCCAGAGCAGATATTGCCTCCTCTCCCCCTCACTTGATTGGCTTAACTAAATGAGAATTTCTCACTTCTTGTCCTCCCACCCACAACCTGGAAGCTGGTTAAACGACCCACTCCTTTCAGGCAGCTCTGCCTTCTATTACAGGCATATACACCATACACAATGTATAATGTCCTCAGCAATTACACTGCTGAACCACAGCACAAATATTATATATCCTGTCTAAATGTGCTTATGCAAATGTTATTACAAGAGCTAATTTGAGAGCAGAAATTAATGACCTCAGAAAAATTATCACACAGAGTCTGCACAAATTAGGATTTGCCCCCCCCAAAAAAATTGATGTTCATGAGATAGACCATTGGTAGTGTTTTTTGTTTATTATATACATTACAAACGTGCATTTTTTCTACACTGATCCTTTAAATGTTTCCTTAGTAATGAAAAATAAAACAGTGTCCATTAATTGAGATGAAGAATGAAGAATACTTGAATACTTTTTTGTCATTGTACCTCTTTGTACATCAATGTCTCTCACTAATTATGTAGGAATGACAATGTAGGAGATGTGTTGCCAAGGAATAAAATTGTTTGTTCCATCAATAAATCCATATGACCCTTTACAGAGTGGAACTGCTATTTTTAGGATCTCCGTACACAAAGTTCAATCTGTCATTTTCTTTTACTAAGAATCGGACCTGACAATGATATAAAACCTTTCATTGGTAACTCAGCATCGCAATGTTGGCAAATGGATTAATATCAACCTTTGGAAACCTGCCATGTACAAATTAAACCACCCACATATGAGTGAGACAAAATAATAGATGCAATTGTTTTTTTCTATGTATACTATCTGTTTTCAAAAAGCACAGCCTAAGCATCTTTTATCCAGTACTGTTGTTATTTGGTAATGGTAATTTGTGGATTTGTTAAGCCTGGGCCTTTTAGGTAAGATAGTAGGTAGACTATATAGGCCAGGTTCGCAGATCAACATGAATTAAATTCAAAATTGTTTTTTAAGTGACTACTTGGGTCATATTATTACGTTTACATTTTTAGAAAATAAAAAAATAATACAACATCTCATTTATTATCTTTCATATTTCTAGTAATCTACTTCCTGAGATGGAACTATGAATACATCTGCCAGTACTCTTATCCGGATTAAAGTGATGTTTATTAGTTTACAAGGATACATCCACCTGAGAAAGTAGCAAACAACAACAAGGAAGGAAGCAAAAAGAAAGCAAAATGGAGCCCCAGAGTAAAGAATAATTGCATATAATCACTTTAAAATAGGCTGTTTTTTTTGTTTTTTTATATTTGCTTTAAGAAAAATATTTGTTCCACAGTGGTCCCTTGGCAAAGCCCCCAGTAATACTGCACTCTGTATATTATTATCTTTGTCGTCCTCTTACTGCGTAAGCATATCCACCCATTTAGACATTGCATGCAGAGTAGCACATGCACAGTCTAACAGCTCTTTGCATTAGCGCAAGCACATTCGCATGTAAAAAGACATAATTCAAAATTCAGAAGTGTTTAGAACCCGCTCATGTGTCATCAAAGCCACAATAATGGTTGGCAAAGATGCAATGGTTGGCATGATTCCATTTTTGACATATAATAACAACAAACTCAGCAAAATTATAACATTAGCACCACATATTCATTTTTTTATATAATGTCAGCCTGTCAACCATATAATGTCACAAACTAACTAACAAAATTAGCAATGTAAGATATAAATATAAAATTATTGTATGAGACTATTTTAATTTTAGCACTCTCTGCTTGTGCCTAGGGACTACCATATTGGACATGCTTGCTGAATGAAGCCTTCTGAGACAAGCTTAGTCGTTTTTTTTTTCTATTTAGCAGGCAGGGGGGGGGTTGTGGTTCACAAAAATGAAGGTTTCCTTGAACTGCAGTAGTCCATTAATCTCTACAACCAACTTACCTGTAGCAGTGGTGTGCAACTTGGTCCTACTAGGCCCTCCAACAAGCCAATATTTCAATATATCTGCTTGAGTATGGGTAGATCAACAAGAATGAATGAAAGTAAGCAAATATTGTCAGCTAAAGAATAGAGAACTGGAAACCACAAGAAGAGAGCTCTAGAAATCCTGGACTGTTGGCAGTCCTCGTAGGACCGAGTTACCCACAACTGCCCTAGCAAAAACTGCTGACTGGTTGCTTTATATTCGACAAAACACAAAGACTTTAGTGGATCTGCCATAGACTGCCATCTTAACTACTTTCCACTCACACACATGGCCAATCATCTCTTCTACAGTGTAAACTCCACTCCTTTTAAAAATATTTTATAAATATTTAAATTCTTGTCAAAATCTTATGTATGTATTATTTCTCTTGTTGTTATATAAAGTAAAAATAAAGGTGGTACATTTCTGCCATAAAAAATGATATTTTATGACCTATCTTATTATATTTTTATAGCTACTTAAGACAAATGTAGCCCTTTCAAATGTGTTATTAAACTGAAGAGAAAATACGTTCTTCCCACTTATGCTATAAATTGGGTAACTTTCAGTCCTTTTCCTCTGTTTCTTATTATTGCAGAAAATTCTTTGTGGTTAAAAGTATAAACAAAAGTCGGCATTGTCTGGAAAGTTATAGCTAAGACGCCTTTACTGAACAACAACCAACGACTACACGATGAGTCACACTTTGATTGTATGAGTAATTATGAAACCGGACAAAGTTCTCTGTACTAGCTTATTATAAAGATCTGGAAGTCACCTTTGGTGCCCTATCTAAGGAAGGAAAATTTGGCCAAAGCCCCAGAGCTGTTTAGTAATTGACATGAAAGGTCAAGCCAAATTCCTATGCTCCATTTCACTTTGGCACCCATTATTTGGTTGAGTAATGCAGTCAGCAGATCTGAAAAGACGTCATCTTGATGTAAAACTTTACTATAACAGTTTTAGGATTTAAAAAAAAATAATGTTTTTTCTTCTAATCAACTAAATACATTTAATTATAAATATTGTGGGAATGTTTATGCAACATTAACTTTGAGATGTTCTAAGATATATTTACGAAAGGCAGTTGTTCCCAAACTCTGTGTTGGTAAGAGTTGGCTGAGCGTGTCACAGGAAACTGAGCCTTGGATGATGGACTAGAAGATCTGCGAGAGGATGATCTGTAAAGTTGGTTACACATGAGAATTCGATATTGAACATTAGACTTGAGAGCTGAAGAACCACCAAAACAATATATAAATGTAATGTTGTATATATTTCAAATACATCTATGACAAACATACTTTTAAAATGCAAAGAGATACACCACTCCAGTTATTACCCTACATAGCTCCTTTGTAAATAGACCACAGCATACAGGAATCACAATCTAGTATTTACAAGTTTGGCAACAGTGAACCATAAGTAAAACCAAAGTAACAAACCGTATTTAAGTATTTAAGATAAGATTTGTTGTTAATTTCACTCAATAGAGTCCGAGTCTCTGTGACCCTAAGGATCGAGGCACACCAGGCATATCTTGTGTTTGGTTGTGCCGATCCATAAGGTTTTCATGACAAAGAAACGGGAGTGGATTGGCAGTTCCTTATCCAGTGGACTGCTATGTGTCTGACCTCTCTGCTATGACCTGCCCACCTTGGATGACCCTACATGGTATAGCTCACAGCTTCATTGCGGTACACAAGATCCTTCACCAAGGTAACGATCCAGAAGGGAAAGATGATCTTATCATATGGTAAATAATGGCAAAGTTTATTGTTACTAATGTAAATTAGGCTATAGTAATAATTAAATCTTTGTACAGGCACATTTTTAAATATTTGTTTAAGAATAAAAACAACTACTTAAAAAACAAAAAACAAGTTCACTTTGCTTGCACTTGCTAAGCTTTTCTTAAAATATATTTTATATAAATATTTCTAAATATATGTTCTTTATTTTTAATGCACATATTAGGAACACACAAGGAGTTTCTCCTACCATCTATTGTTTCATGCTGTATTTTTTAGTTGGCTGGACCAATAATTGCTAAGACCATCAAAGCCTACTGGCTACTGTACTTACATCTTTATATATAACACAATGCTACCTTTGCCAAATGTGCTGGACTGCGGCGAACTCCCTAGATTATTGCTATTAGTTATTTCACCTTTTTTTTACTCAGCTTGGTGTGGGAGGAGCAAGATGCTTCACATAGATGCTACTTAGTCCATCTTAATGGAACTCTGAAGTTCAAGGAGAGTAACACATTTTTGTATAAAGTATGTAACGGACTAACAACATAAGCAACTGTGTAAGCGACAATGCACATAAAATATTTTTACATAAAATCATACATTTTGAAGGCTGTTTTAAAGAATCCATCCTATCTTTGTTTGTTGAAGCAAAAGATGAGGAGGTAAGAGGGAAATGTGAGGATTTATTAAATAAACTGCAGCAAGCTTAAAGAAAAAATGATAAAATCCACTGTAGCATAATTGTATATAAAAGGTAATAAACTAAAGGCTGTCTTTTAAAAAAAAACATTTTGCTTCTTTTAAATGTAGTTCTAAAAAAAAGTTTATTTTATTAAAGTGGCTCTTTACGAATGAATCCAGGGTGTCATTACCCATCATCACATTATGATTATTATTATTATCCTTCACTTGTAATGCACCAACATATTGTGTAGCGCTGTACAAGGGTTGAGCATAAGAAAAATACAATATCAACACATGACAAAATGAAGGGCCCTGTCTTTGAGTTTAAAATCTTGGGTACTTGCTGCTTTTCCTAAAGCACGTTCCAATATTGAAGACTTGCAGACTTAGGGCTTCATTCAAATGATGGCCGTAGGAGCTGCGTGGCCGCAAGGTGTGCATGCTACTTTCCTATTCTTATCCCTTGCGGCTGGGAGCTCCAACTGGCTTGCGGCTGGCACCCTGCGTTCTCTTGAGGCCACCCCAATCGCAGCTTACTGCAGGTAAAGCCTTTAATCTCACATGGCCGCAAGAGATTTGGCCACATGAAACCACCCATCCCTATTCAAATCCTCCGATCACCCTCCCGTCAACCCCGCTAAACACCAAAAAATGTCCGCAGCTTACTTGCACCCTGGAGCCGTCGCAAGGGCTTTTAAGCCCTTGCATATCTTCTAATTGGGCACCACCCCTGGCTGCAGGGGTCATGATCGTGAACAGACCGGAACCCATGCAGCGTCCCTAAATTAACCCCATAATGCCAGGGTCCCAATTGGGACCTCTGCAGTGTCCTAACATTAACCCTATAATGCAGGGGTCCGAACGGGACCCCTGCAGGGTGCACACATTAACCCTATAATGCAGAGGTCCCCATCATGACCCCTGCAATGTGCACACATTAACCCTTGCTGTAGGCTTCCCACATTAACCCTTTGCCTTGCTGCAGAGGGTCCCGATCTTCACCGATCAGGTCCCCCGCAGACCCCCATAAGCCTCCATCTAACCCCATCACTTATGGAGGTCTATACAGATCCCCATAAGCCTCCATCTAACACCTTCACTTATGGGGGTCCATACAGACTCCCATAAGCCTCTCTTTAACCCAATCAGTCCCGTAAGAGTCTATGAAGAACCCTAATATTAACCCCATAAGTGCCATGAGGGCCCTCCAGGACCCTCATGACACTAAGTACAAACAATACACTACACTATCCCCCCCAATAAACCACTAAATCTAAACAAACCCCCCTCTACCCTAACCTTTTAACCCCTACCTAACACCTTCCCTAACATATTAACTCCTACACTACCTACCTAACCCCCTATTAAACCCCCCGCACACCACTAATTACACAAAATAAAAAAAACTTTTACAAAAAAAAAGCTATGTTATGAAATAAAAAAGAACATTACACAAACCACCCCCACTACAAAAAAATAAAAAAAGAATTACGCACATGAAAAGAAAATACACAAATATACATAACATTACAGTACATCAATAAATACAGTACAAATATACCCTAACTACATACTATTAAACCCCTAACTACAATATATTTCACCTATCTACAGTACATTAAACCCTAACCACAATACATCACCCCCTATCTATACAACATTACCCCTATCTACAAAACATTACCCCTATCTACAATACATTAAACCCTAACTACAATACATTACCCCATCTATAAAACATTACCCCCTATCTACAATACATTAAACCCTAGCTACAATACATTTATCCCTTTCTATAAAACATTACCCCTAACTAAAACACATTTAACCCTATCTACAATACATGTAACCCTATCTAAAATACATGTAACCCTATTTACAATACATTAACTCTATCTACAATGCATTACCCAATCTACAATACATTAACCATATCTACAATGCAATAACCCTATCTAGAATGCATTCAACCTATCTACAATATATTAACCCTATCTACAATACATTAATTCTATATACAATGCATTAAACCTATATACAATACATTAACCCTATCTACCATGCATTTAATCCTATTTACATTACATTAAACCCTAAAAACATACATAAAAATCCCTAGATCTAACCAAAAATAGAATAAATAAGACCACTTACCTTTGCAGATGCCCCTTCAGCGACGACGGTGTCCCTGGCACAAGTCACATAATCTTAAAAACAAAAACAAAATCACATTAGTAAAAAATAAACACAACATGAAAAAATAAATATTCTAAATATTAAACTACCTTTCCGCAATGTCCCTGTCCTTCTTTTAGTCTTCTCCGGGTGGTGCCATGGAAAAAAATAAACATTACATTAGTACAACATTAAGCACAAAACAAACAATAATAAATATAATATGCATTAAACTTAACTTGGCAAGATGTCCCCGTCCTTGTACTTTTCTGCCCCAACCTTTGAAAAAAACTAACGACGCTAATGAGGCTACTAGTGCTTCTTCCGGTATAAAAAACAGAATGCCGCCTTCTGATTGGCTGAAGTGGCTGTCAATACATTTCAGCCAATCAGAAGGTGCCAAGCTGTCAGCCAATCAGAATGGGATACACTTCTATATCCCATTCTGATTGGCTGATGGACCTGTCAATCTTTTTTAAACCAATTAGAAAGCACTTTTGCCTTCAGCCAATCAGAATGGTATACACCCTAATGGGGTGATTGGCTGAGGGGATCTGAGCCTTCTGATTGGCTGCAGTCTGATTGACAGTGACTTCAGCCAATCAGAAGTTGCAGATGCTTGGAGCCAATCACAATGGTATACACCCCCACGAGATGTATCTCATTCTGTTTGGCTGAAGGGAATAGCACCTTCTGTTTAGTTGCTACGGCTGTACTTAAAAGACCTAACATCACTCTTCATAAAAGTACAGTTTTGCTTTTTAATTTGCTTTTAAAGTGCTCCCATTTGTCATTAAGCACTTTGCGAGACCTCCTTGCGGGCTTGCAGAGTGGTTAGCGAGGGGGAATCAGAGCAATTGAATAGCAATTTGCGATTTAAGGGTTCGGGACTCTTGCGGTCGTGAAAGATTAAAGGCTTGGAGGGCATTAACTTGTGATTTTACAAATTGCAATGGATCGCAGCTCGCAGCAAGTAACTCGATGGAAGCCCGGAAATGGAAGGTAGTTGAATAGCAAAATAACTTGCCACCTCCACTTGCGAGCCCGGATCTCCAAAACGGAGCAATTGAATAAGGCTCTTACAATCTAAAGGGAAAGGAAGAGGCAGAAACCTAGGGCCTCATTCTATTAAGGGCCGTAAAATGTCTGCAAAACTGTGATTCCTTGCGGCTAGCTTACGGCCCTGTGTAGCGCTACGGCTACGCTGCTATTCAAATGGACGTCGCCACAAGGAAGTCCCCCTTACAGCCGGCTGCAAGCTATGCAATCGACCGCAAGCATTTCCCGCGTGCCCTTATATCGTGTTTTAAGGCTGCAAAGTCGGAAAACTGTAAATGCAAATATAAATTCAAGACAGCACTGTAAAGCACTGTAAATGATAGGTAACATAATGGGGGACATGAGGATTAAAAGCAACACCCTCTCAAGCTTGCACATCACCCAAATCCAATATTTCATTTCAGTCCCTCAGGCTTCAATGACCTCGAAGCCAGTAAATGGTTGTTAAAACCCGTACGGGTTCGGCGGTTGAAGGCCGCAAAATCAAACTATTGTATAAGCAAATATATATTCAATCCAGCACTGTAAAGCACTGTAAATGATGGGGAACACAATGGGGGACATGAGGATTAATAGCAAAACATTCTCAAGCTTGCACATCGCCAAATTATAAGCATTGATTTTAGGTTTAATTTCCGTCCAAAGTCCCACGGGCTTCAATGACCTCCAAGCCTGTAGCTTGTTATTCAAGCCTGTATGGGCTTGGAGGGTGATTGACCTCCAAGCCCATGGGACTTGCATGAGAGGAAGAAAACTGAGATTGGACATGAAATTACATTTCTTTATTTGCAGATTTGAGAGTAGGGGAATGTTGAGCTATTAATTCTAAAACCAAACATCACTTTCACTTTTAATGAAAGTACAGGATGGCTTTTCTATTTGCTTAATTAGTGCTACGATTTGTAAGTAAGCCCTTTGCCACCCCTCCGTGGCCCAAGTAATCTGTGGGTTTATTTTACCCATGAACGGACTTGACAGAGGCTAATCCCGCAGGCGTTGCGGGTCTGATATGCTCCCTGTGGCGGGGGTGGCCACAAGGGATAACAGGGCGCCGGCCACAAGATTACTGGAGCCTTTGGCCACAAGGGAATAGAATAGGGAAGTAGCTTGCGGACATCCCTTGCGGCCATGCAACGCCTACGGCCCTTAATAGAATAAGGCCCCTGGATAGGAGTAGAAAGTTAAGGGTTTAAATAGGACAGAAAGAGAGCGAGAAAGTGAAGTTACAAGGAGTAAGGGGGAGAGCCTATTATGTGTTTGTAGGAACTGTGGGAAATGTGGGTGATAGTGCAAAGACCTGTGCTATAAGAGAACAAGAATCAAAGCTGGACGGGTGTGGATGGGGTAAGTGTGTGCAGATTGAAACAGGGTGTAGAGAGAGACACATAGAGCCTTATTAAATTCCAGGCCTGCAGATTACATTATACAGGCCATGGGCCTTATTGAAATGTGATTTGGCCAATTGAATAGGGCTATATATAAGCACAGAGCATTTTTTTTTTACAGAAGTTTTTAGTTAGGGAAGATCTTTCTTTTGGATAGAAGTTCGCTAACTAAAATCTTCTGTAAAAAAATATGCTATGTGCTTGTATAGAGCCCTACTCAATTGGCCAAATCGCATTTAAATGAGGCCCTGTATGTCTGCGGGCTTAAAATTTCCTACAATTACAGAACGATTCAATTAAACAAGCCCGAAATGTACAAACCGAAAGCCGAAAACCGTAAACCATGCAATCGTATGTAGCCTTTTAGAGCATGATCATAATCAATAAAGAAAGCCATAACTACTGATTTAGAAACATCGAATAGTAAATGAGACCGTCAACATTGCGTCAGTAAAACATGGAGGTTACACATTAATCAATTAGCGTTTAGAGGTCCCATAAACGATCAGACTGACAATCCGTCAAAATCCGTCAATGTACAAAATACTAAAAATGAATGGCGATACTGTTTCAGTCCATGTGGGTGGCCTGATATATATTAACTCATTCATTCGAGCATGAGACTGTTGTGCATTTTTTCGAATGTCTATCATCGCTTTCCACATCTTTTAAAGTACAGTATTGATTTTTTTATTTGCATTTACAGTGTTACGATCAGGTGTTTAACCCCCTTGTGAGTCCTATCTTGTACTCGTAGGATTTTCTTCTACATTTGCCTTTTAACGGGTGTGAAAATATTTGCAGGCTTGAGGAATTGTAACAATTGAATAGAGATTTGCGATTTTAGAGATTGTAACTTTTGTGGGCTTGAAAGATCAAAGGCTTAGATGTGTCAGAGTTAAAGTTTTGACAACCGCATTGATTTTCAGCCTGTAACACGTAGATCGTTTATGGCTCGCTAAAAGACGCCAATTGAATAGCAAAGTAGTTTACAGACTACATTATAAAAATATGCCATTCATTAGCATTCTGTGCCATTAATCAGAGAACAAGCTGCTTATCTGAGTTCTTTTTTTTTTTTTTTAACAAATGGTTGCACAATATATGTAACCCTTTCACTTGATATCTTATCCCTGTTAAATTATCTGCAAAGAGAAAACTATTTCCTTAGAGACTAATTGTTATATTGTATGATAAATATATTTAACAAAATCAACCACAGCATGGATCACTGGTGCACTTTGATAGTAACCTTCCTTTCTTATGGAATATACTGCTCTAACTCAACTTAGTGTTGGCCTCTCTCTGCCAGTGATAGGGTGGGTGGGTGCTCTTTAAAAAAAATCCAATAATTTTAACCATGGCAATTCCACTTCTGAAAATATACAACATGGGGGAAACTGTAAATAAAATATAAGATAATATTCATAAAGCAACTATTTGGCATTTTTTTTTGTTTTATATAAAACATTTTAACTAGGTAACATAATTAATGTTATCCTCCTCAGTGTAATTGTCATATAAGATTTAACAAAATTATTTAAAAAATTTATTGACACTTGCTCTCAAAAATACGCCACTATTAAAATAAAAGAACTTGTGTAATGTATAAGTTCCAGCCTCCAATTATTTATATATTTGGACTTGTATTATATTTTATCCAGGGACAATACTCTAGCATATAACTAAATGTATTTTTCACTCAGTACCTTAACATGTATTTGCTTTTGTGTACCATCCACTTTATACCACCCCATTAAAAGGAAATCAAGGGGGATAAATAAATGTAAAGATGTATAATCACTTATTAAATACTTGGATATATATTATTATCCCAAAACTTAGCAAAACTGAGGATTAAATTATTTCTTATATCACGTATCATTTAACTTGATAAAATTAGTGCTTGTGCAGACTTCATTTATTAAATGGAGAGTCAATACAGTGATACATAGAAGTTATTAGATTCAATTATTTGATGGCCATCTGTATTGACCAAATACAGTGAGAATCATCCTAAATTTCCTTAATTAGAACCCAATTTATTATAACTGGGACTGTAATACTTAACATATATTCTTGACGAAAATGAAAAACTTTAAAAAAACAACAATGCTAGTTAATAAAAGGGAGGTATTGTCAATTGACTATTCATTCCCAGGATATCTATTGAAAGTTACTTCACACATTAGCAGTTTTTAGCCTTATTCTTTTAGCTACTTGCAAATGCATTGAACTCATAAATTTGGCTTTGGGTGTTTTTTTATAAATGTTTATATGCATTCTATTGAGTTAATTCATTAGTGCCAATAAGTAATATTTGCCAAATATGTAGCAATATTAAGAGTGATTTTAAGTGTGTATAAATTTATGACTTGGGCAAATGAATCAGGCTCCTAGTAAGGAATAGTGTAGGCAATAGGTAATAGCAGGTTGTAACTATTGGGCACTTAACAATAACGTACAACTACCAATAGCCCTCAATCAGGGAGCCTATTGCCAAATAACTCATATTCCCTGGTGTCTAGCAAAGGTTCTCTCTACCTGACTATAGTTTCGCACACTAAGATGTGGCTTTATCAAAGGTAAGTTTTATATGAGATTCACACTTAACTTACTTTTAAAACAACCTTTAAAGTAACAGATTCTCTAGCCTCCCCATATTTTCATGTTCACTTTCAATGCATGCTGCCATCTTACACAGCTTTGCCTATGGACACACCAAAGACGGTGTTCACACATTTAAGGTGTGTCAATATAAGCATATTTCTCATTTTATATATTAGTTGACCTAGGCAAAAAATAACAAGTGTTCTATATTTGTAAAGGTGCAGTTTTTGTATTGTGTTTTTTGGGTATTTAACATGCAGTTGTTAAGTTGTTATGTCAATTATCTAATTATAAAAATCTGTCACCTTTACGCCCTGACCTTCTTGGCATTATCTTAAATGTTTAACTGAAACCAGTCTTCAGGCATTAATCCAATCTCAGCATCCTGGCTGAGTAAATCTATATAATAGTCATGTTTTCATTATCAGCTTCAGCAAACACATCTTGGATAAGAGTCAGCACCGACAAGGAAAATATATTTAGGTGTTTGGGTACATAAAATATAACCTTTCAATGACATTGTGACAAGGACCCGCTGCTTTCCATCTGGTGTTTTATGCATTTCCTGACTGTATTTAATTTTAGAAAAATTCATAAGCAAATTAAGCAGTAGGTGCAAAACACTTAAATACATATAGCACATTACTTTTGTAACTTTTGAAGAAAAAAAATGAATATTACAAAATATTGATGTAATTTTTAAGAAATGATTTATGCTACGTTGTTAGGGTCAGCAACTTAGGCCACTAGAGCCTGAAGCAGAACCATAAGTGATATTCATTGGCACTTGGGTGAGAGGTTAGTGCTGCCGACTGAAGATGGGGTTGATTGCAATGAAGTCTATTTAATATAATTTAGATACATTTGTAAATTAATTAGATTTCTAGTAGCCCTGTTGAAAACACAGAACATTTTAACTGCCATGTTTCCATTCTTTAGACAGAAGCTTCATTTGCATTAAAAGTTTCCTTCCACCTAAGGAAGTTGATTGGCAAAACCAAAACGAAAGATCCCACTTAGGCATAATTCCATGTAAGGGGTAATAAATTAAAGGCTGTTAATTCTTTTTTTATTTTCTGAAAACAGTTTGACCATTATCTAGTTCTCCAAAATATTATACTGGAAATGTAGTATGGCAAGAATTACCCTGTATTTTATTTCCATTGTATTTTTTTAATTCCTTACAATGTGTGTCCCTTAACACAATATTCAGCACTAGAATGCAGTTTAGCTTATATATTATTAAACAGCTATTGATTACAATGTGACATATTTGTGATGAATTCTTAAGTATTCCCTGGGGCTCAGTACTACAAGACATATACACACTGCTCTACTCTACTGACCCTCAGTGCCTTTAAATGATCACAAAAAAGCTCTAGCAAAATAAGCTAGTTGCTTTATGTATGCAGAGTTTAATATTTACTGATTTATAATAGCAATATTGAATATTAAATTCAAATTAATTTTCGAGCTACAGCCTTCAGTTGAACTGCTTGTCTCCACCATGATAATAACAAATCCATGTGAACATATGACCCCAGCAGGATCCTAACAGCGCATACATATACTGTAAATGAGACAGAAACCAATGTGGGGTAAACAACTGGCCACAGCATATTTATTAAATACCAAATGTATACTAACATGATAATAAACAAATGGGAGGAGCCCGGCCAGTGGCAGCAACCTCATGTGCCCGAGCATGCGCCCATGGGCCCACCTACTTTTGCTGCAACACACCCAAGAGGTAGAGAGGTAGGTGCAAACCCCTTTTTATTTACCTCTGGCCCAGCAGGAAAGGACACCCTTTCCAGTAATGCAACCCCCCCCCCCTCAACAAAGCCAAGGCCCGCCGAATCCCTCCTTCAATTCTAATATGAATAGTTCCAGCTTGATTTCAGTCAAGTGCACACCAGTGGGCAGGAACCAGGAATCCTCCGACTTATCCTCAAAATCAGGGTGGCGGAGTAACAAGAACCCCATCTTTCTACAAAAACTGGCCATTAACTTGTTGACCTTGATACACGCCCCATCAAGGCGAACCAGGTCTCTGACTCTGCCACACCCGCTTCCTAACCATTTCTGACCATAAAACAATCACACCAGGGAACCTTTTCCTGCAGCTGATGATATCCCGCTTCATAGCCCTGACCAAACGTTTAATGGGCACAAAAGTCATTACCCCCCAGAATGAATCCGGATAATGGAATGAAACAGTTAGCAAACAGCAGCCGATAGTCTCACATATCTCTGCCAACGCCTCAATTCCAATGTTTCAGTTTTCTTTACCACCTCTTCCGGCAAGCCCAGAGTTGCTGCCACTGTGGCGACCCCAAAACAGAAGGAGTGGGTACCAATCTCTGCACCGTCCAACCCAAGGTGATGTAGACAAATTTTAAGCACCTTAGGAAATTGTAAGGAAAAGGCCAACTTCATGTACTAAAAGCGGACCAGATTAGCCTAGCCGCTGCTGCAAATACTTGCTCACACAATCAAAGGGACAACAGTCCGTACCAATCTTATGGAGAATAATTTCTCTCCCCTTTCCGTCCTGGTCAGTCATAGACTTTCTCAACCAAATCACCACACTGCCCCCATGAAGGCTAACACCCACTCCTTGTAGGCCCCCAAAACCTTGCCTGCCAGCCACAACCAGTTCCCCAACTCTAAATACTCTCAAAAAGGCCAGGGAAAAGGCAGTATGGAAAAGTAAAGTTTTGTAAGGGGAACAACACACTTCCTTGAGCATCCCTGCTAGCCGTAGCAACAGCGCAGATATAATGAGCTGCCTTTTATCCTGTACAAGCATCCCTTTGAACATGCCACACACCACTCGATTCACGAGAAAGACTTTAATTAGGTCCCTTTGCCCGGGCAGCTTGAACATGAAAGCTAGAGCCACCACCTGACACACCACAGAAACTTTTGATAGCCCTTCACCCTTGCACCTAAACAAGTACCACAACAGGACACCCGCACCCCCAGCCAAATCAATCAAGTCATTCCACTTCTGCCAAACCTTCCTGTATGCCGCCCACATAACTGGTGCTAAGGAACTCCTCACCAAGCGTGTTATTTCTATGCTCCACTCTCCCAAAGTTTCTCTGGGAAACTCACCCTGCTGTTTCGTTTCTGGCGCCAGCTTCCTGAAGCGCTCCCACTGGAAATGAGAAAGGGCATAAGCAACACTGCTCGACCTGGGCACTTGGCTGTCGCAAAACCGTCCATTCAGACACAGACAAATTAATACTAAATGCTGGATCTCTGAATCCCACGCCCCATGTGAGCACTGCAACCTCTATGGAGAAGAGATCTAGGAACACCAAGTTCCCCGTAAGACCAGCGTCCACCCAGCTCAACAGCCAGTGCACCGTGCACCAGCTCCCTGCAAAGTAAGCTCCAAAGCCATCTCCACCCGATGTGTCAGCATAAATCTGTATATCCACATTGGACAGCCTCCACTGGTGAATAAGATTCCTACCGTTGAACATGTCCAGGAAAGCTAGCCAAACCTAACATCCTCCTTCATTATGGCTGATACCCCGATGAAATAATGTGGGCGTTTGAGGCCCGTTGTAGTCGGAGCAGGTCTCCTGCTAAATATTGCGACCATTGGCAGGATAAGACACACAAAGGTCTACTTCTACCCAAGATGGATTGAAGCCACTTAAGTGTCACCCTCTTGGCACCTGCTAAGGCTGTTAATTCAATTCTCAATTCATTAATTTTGTCCAATTGTAGCCTACTCTCCATCTGCTCTGGATCTATCCGAATGCCCAAGAATGTCAACGAAGTCAAGAGGCCCTCCGTCTTCTCATGAGCCAAAGGCACTCTGGTTACCTGGTTACCTTGGCCACCTCCGGACGGCTCACTTCTCTGCTGTCGCACATCATCTCACTCTCAATGCCCATGCGCTTCTTACACAGTGTGGACAAGCCGTTACGAGGGTCACTGTCACCCTGCGGTAAACTTTGAGAAACAGTATCAGAACCAACTCCGGTATTGGTTAAAGGCATACGCACAAAGTCTCCTTTAAGAACTGCTGGGGTTTTTGCTGGGCCCTTAGCCCTAGCAGGACCCTTACCACCCTTATGGCAAGGGTTTAAATTGGACGGTGTGGGAGAATGAGTTGGCTCAACGATGTATCCGAAGGTGAAGTCTGCACTGTAAGACCTACACCTTAAACACCAGTACCACCATCTCTTCTTTTGTTATAAGACGAGGGCTGCTGTACTCCTAAGCCCTAAACTAAAGCACCAACAAGAATGACAACCCCCCCCCCCCCCCTGCCGCCCGGGAGGCTGCCCCCACTGGATGTACGCTGCAAAGCAGGCCCACCAGGGGAGCCTAGGTCCCCATAGACTCCCAGACAGTAATCTGTGCCTGAGAAATTTATGAACAGATGCTGGTAGGATAAATCAGCACTGCAGATTACCTAGCCATTGATAGTATATGGCAGATATAACTAGCCTATACTAAAAAACCTGTAGCCCTGTCCTATAATGGACAAAAAGTGCAGATAAAATTCTCACAAAGAATGCACCAGGCGCCCCAACAGACAATGCGAATGCTGTCACCAAATGGCGCCTAAGCGTGCAAGCCACCCACTAAGCCCCTCCCTGCTGACGGCCAGGCAATAGGGACGCACAAGTCTCCTCTGGGTCAAAGGACCCTCTGGACGAGCAAGGGAGCCTGCGTGCCCTACATGTCTCCAGCAAATCTCTACCAGTAGAGAGGATTGTGTTGAAATATCTTTGTGCCTGAATATTTAGTATTGCTTTTAGACAAATCATTCTCCCCCATTGACCTTATTGGGGTTAGGTACCAGCAGCAGCTGAGTTTAAGCTTCAAATATAAATTTTATATTGAAAATATTTAATATTTAATAAATATTGATTACATATTTCTAGAATGCAAAATAAATAAACACAACCATTATACAAAAGTGAACACATACATTAATAACACATACATTAATAAAACAAATATACTTAATTTATTATAGAATATTGTTTTGTTTTTTTAATAATTGCATATGGATTTTAAGATCAATTCCTAATTTAAATGTCTGCATAATTCATGTTGTTAGAGTATTACACTGGTCCTTTAAAACCAATTAATGTGTATTTACTTTACTAGCATACTTCCCACAAGCTAAAAGCAACATAGCCTACAGTGCCAATAAAAAAGGATATATTTCCTAAACAGCTCTAGCAAATGTTTCTTTAAAGTAAAGTCACTGGGCATATGTCAGCTTGGCAGCTGTGCTTAGCATTACATGACACAAGTGTTTGTCAGCAGCCTTGTGACACACTATCAGCGTGATTGGATGTCCCAGGGGATAGCACTGGGTATTAGTTGCACTGTTAGTTTTTCCTCCAATCCACCAACTGGAAAAATAGCTGGGTGCAAGGGTAATAATGTATAAGATACACAAATGTAAGAAGATCACTGGCAGGCTCAGAAATAGCAGAGCCTATACCATTTGGGGTATGAAATGAGTTAGAACAACACTGTAGTGCTCATACAACATGGATTTATTTATATATTTAGTTACTGATAAGCAATAAAAACAATCAATGTAGCTTTTAAACCTTACATTTGACATATGAAGCCCCAGCCTGTAAGTTAATTTGCAATTCAATTGGCGTCTTTTTGCGTGATACCGGACGGTTTACGGGTTACAGGCTTGAAAACTTTGCGATGGTTAAACCCGGAGCTTACAGCCTCCCAAAGTCTTTGATCTTTCACTTTTGCAAGAGTTAAGATCTCTAAAATCGCAAATCGCTTTTCAATTACTCCAATTCCCCAAGCCCGCAAATATTTTCACATCCGTAAATGGCAAATGTAGGAGAAAATACTACGAGTGCTAGAGAGGACCCCATTTTGCAGCACTGTAACAAATCAATACTACACTTAGAAAGACTTGGAAATCGATGAAAGGCATTAGAATTAATTGCACAACAGTCTCAAGCTAGCAAATCAGCAATAAAATAAAGCTATTTTTATATGTCATTTTAGAGTTATATCAATCTCAGGAATCAATGAGTTAATACATATACAGCCACCCATATGGACTAGAACAGTATTGGCATTCATGTTTATTATTTCATATCTTGAGGGTTTGCGAGTCCCATCGCATATCGGACCCCAAACATAATTGATTGACATGTAACCTCCATGTTTTCGTTGTCTATTGGCAGTTTTGAAATGGGAGACTACGTTCTTGCTTAATTGATCATATTCCCGCCCTGAACTGCTACAAACGAGTGCATTTACGGAGTCGGCTACCAGCCCGTAACTTGTAGGCTCCTTTAATTGAATAGCACGCCGGCAGACATGCGGCCAGGATCCCGTGAGATGTGGCCTAGCAATTGAATCAGGCTCATATTGTTTCAGCACTTGTCCTGCGGTCCACCTCCTATCCATGTATCCCTGAAATATGAGAGGACTTACCCAGGGGGACTGACCCAATAGAAGTCTTGACCTAGATGTAGTCAACTTAAGGATTACCCATTACCCACACCATTCAATAAATACACAGACACAATACACATATGGAAAATAAGGGAATTTATTATAACTATAAAAAACTTAACATAAGGTTATAAAATTCAGGTGGTGCTTGCCCCACCCTCTTAAATGGGTACCCATTGGCCTAGGAGGACTACCTCAATCACCACACCTTAAAACCACCATACCTTTACCATAAGGACCAAGCACCCCCACCATACCCCCCAGCTTTGACATTAACTCAAAATAAACCAACTTTTGGCATTATACCCTGCTACCTAAATTAACCCAAAACCTGAAAGTTCTTCCTGTTTGTTCTGCACACAACTGATAAAGGGTGGGAAAACTTTTCCTTTTATCACTTACTAACTCCTCCTTCCATACCCACCACATCAATTTAACCTGTTATAATCCCAGCTCCTAACCAGGCCAACCCCCCACTCATTTCTATTACATTCAGTTGTGGGTTATCTTTATCTTTTGCCCTGGTAACAGTCTTTACATACCTACTTCTCCGCAGTGGCTATTGTAGCAAAACTACATTGATGGAAAAAAATAGGTCAGCCTTCTGAGCAGATATTCTTTCACTCCATTAGGTGTCTACCTAATAATGGGTGCAAATAGGCTGATTGGCTGGAAACTCATTGCTCATTTCAAATGTCAGTTTTATAAACAACATTGATTATTCTCTGCAAATACTGATTTTAGTGCTGAGCATTAACAAAATAAACAAATCAAACACTATTATACCTATATGCATAATGAACTCCCTTGATCCTGCAAGTTTGATGAAGTACACATGATCCTTTTCCATCACAACTGATCGCCTCCCCTCTCTACCACTCTTATCCCAACTCTTACACATCTATTCAACCTCTCCCTAAACACTGGCAAGTTTCCATCACCTATGAAACTTGCCATCTTTACACCAATCCTCAAGAAACCCTCATCTGATCCAGCTGCTGCATCTAACTAACGCCCTATCTCTCTACTTCCTTTGGTTTCCAAACTGCTTGAGCATGTCGTCTGCAATGGCCTTCCACCATCTCCCTCCTTGATCCCTTCCTATCTGGCTTCCGGCCCCAACAGTCCACAAAGACAACTCTAACAAAAGTTACTAATGACCTGCTAATCGCCAAGTCAAAGGGTCATTTCTTTATCCTAATTCTCCAGGAACTCTCTGCTGCCTTTTTGGAACTCCTTGCCTCGCTCCACTAGATTATCCTCATGCCTCAAATCCTTCAAAATATCTTTAAAAACACATCTATTCAAAAAGGCCTATCATCTTTAGCCTTTACAGGCTCTATTAATCTATCTCTCAATCTCGCTAGGTCCTTTAGGGAAAGCACTGTGAATGTCTTATTGAAAGATCAATAACAGGGCCCTCCATCCTTTGCACTGTTTGAAATTGTTCTTGAGTTGTACTTAACCCCTGTATAGCGCTATGGAATATGTTGGCGCGTTACAAATAAAGGATAATAATAATAATAATAATAATAATAATAATAATTGTACAACTACTATAGTTGCTCTTTAAATGGAAATACTAGGGGATTGAAATATTGTATGAGTTAAACTGTACAAATGCTATAAAATTGCATTTTCTTACAGTAAACTCACAATGGAGTTGGTCATTTTTATCTGTGAATCAGCCTTTTGATCCAAACGCTAAGCACAGACTGATATCTCTTTAGAATAGTTAAGTATTGCCAATAATTGCTCATTAACCCCTGGAGTTATGGCTGCATGGTTTTCTGTGTATGGTCATGTGAAACTGAACGTACGAAATATGTGCGATGACATACTAGAGTAACGAGGTGGAGGACTGAGCACACTCAAGTCTTTTCAGTTTCACAGAATATAACTAGAAATGATAGTCTAATTATACTGTCGATGAGACCTCAATCATTACCTAACATCTATCTATTTGACTGGTCACTGTACTGTCCCAACAACAGGAGGTACATATTCATGATCACAAAAAAAAAAAACAATTCCTATTAAATTATTTTAAAAAGCAGTATTCAGAATTATACTTACTTTAAAACATTAGAGTATCAGCCTCCACTTGATCTACGTACACTTGTCTATAATATTTTAAGCGGGGTCTAACTCACATAATGACCAGCCAGCCCCCTGACTGTAAGTGTATTGAACAGAACCATTGTATCTCTTATACTAGGCAAATACAGTATCATGATAAGTTATATAAAATTAACCCAAGGTTAAATGTATCTTTTTCTACCTTTAAAAACAAAAGAAAACAACGTGTTCTTGTTTTTCTATGAGTTGATAGACTAACTAATTTGTTTCCAGAGTTTAAATAATGGTGCTATTTTTTTTAACGGTAAGAGACAAGTCAGACTTAAATCGCCTTTACTGTGAATGTAGCCTTTAAAACATTTTAAACTTTAGCATTTAAGACTTTAATAGATGTGTTGTTCTCTGTGCACTCCCAGTTGTCATGGGGAAGCAAGGTCATTTGCCCTGGAGCTGTCCTGACAGGAGTCTTTATTTATTTCCCATAGTTGCCACTGCAGTCAAACCTATGCCAATTGGAAATAAATTTTAGTGTCCTGGGCAGATCCTCCCTCACTCATGGTGTGTAGAGAAGCAGCTCTGTTAGTGCCTGAACACTAGCGCACAAATATACGTTTTAAAGGCTACATTAAACTTATTTTCTTCAAAAATAAATAAATTAAACCCTATTGTATGAACATGAAATCACATTAACTAGACTTTATGTAGCCTTGTAGAAATCTGTTGCATCCCAAGGCAAAGATTATTCCGCTAACATCCTCACAAAACATTATTATTATTAAAAATATGGAAGAAAAAAAAAACAGAGAAGGGCAACAAAACTAATAAGAGGAATGTTTGGACTAAGGTATGAAGAAAGACTAACCAAATTAAACTTATTTTCTACAAGAAAAAAGGCTTCTAAGACGGGATTTGATTATCTTATATAAACACAGTGCCTTGCACAAGTATTCACCCCCTTGACTCTTTACCTATTGTGTTACATTACAGCATTAAGATCAATGTTTTGTTAATCTGAATCTTATGTGATGGATCAGAACACAATAGTCTAAGTTGGTGAAGTGAAATGAGAAAAATATATGCATAAAACTATGTTAGAAATAGAAAACAGAAAACTGGTATGTGCATATGTATTCACCCCCTTTGTTATGAAGCCCATAAAAAGCTCTGGTGCAACCTTCAGAAGTCACATAATTAGTGAAATGATGTCCACCTGTGTGCAATCTAAGTGTCACATGATCTGTCATAACATATACACACCATTTTTGAAAGGCCCCAGAGGCTGCAGCACCTAAGCAAGAGGCAACACCAACCAAACACTGCCAAGAAGACCAAGGAACTCTCCAAACAAGTAAGGAACAATGTTGTTGAGAAGTACAAGTCAGGGTTAGGTTATAAAAAAACATCCAAATATTTGATGATCCCCATGAGCACCCTCAAATCTATCATAACCAAATGGAAAGGACATGGCACAACAGCAAACCTGCCAAGAGACGTCCATCCACCAAAATTCACAGACCGGGCAAGGAGGGCATTAATCACAGCGGCAGCACAGAGACCTAAGGTAACCCTGGAGGAGCTGCAGAGACTGGAGTATCTGTACATAGGATGACAATAAGCCGTACGCTCCATAGAGTTGGGCTTTATGGCAGAGTGGCCAGAAGAAAGCCATTACGTTCAGCAAAAAAACAAAATGTCACGTTTTGAGTTTGTGAAAAGGCATGTGGGAGACTCCCAAAATGTATGGAGGAAGGTGCTCTGGTCTGATGAGACTAAAATTGAACTTTTCGGCCATCAAAGAAAATGCTATGTCTGGCACAAACCCAACACATCACATCACCCAAAGAACACCATCCCCACAGTTAAACATGGTGGTGGCAGCATCATGCTGTGGGGGTGTTTTTCAGCAGCCAGGACTGGGAAAATGGTCAGAGTTCAGGGAAAGATGGATGGTGCTAAATACAGGAAAATTCTTGAGCAAAACCTGAACCACTCTGTGCGTGATTTGAGGCTAGGACGGAGGTTCACCTTCCAGCAGGACAATGACCCCAAACACACTGCTAAAGCAACACTTGAGTGGTTTAAGGGGAAACATGTAAATGTGTTGGAATGGCCTAGTCAAAGCCCAGACCTCTATCCAATAGAAAATCTGTGGTCAGACTTCAAAAACCTCTTCAAAGTTGTGGGCATGTTCTGTAAATTAAATGATGGAAATCCTGAAAACAATCCATGTTAATTCCAGGTTGTGAGGCAACAAAAAACAAAAAATGCAAAGGGGGAGGGGGTGAATACTTTTGCAAGACACTGTATATCCAGGGTTAATATTAGGCTTTGTCAAGTGAACTTTTTGTGTCAAGAGGTTTTGAGCCAAGAGGTTGACAAGAGGACATCCCTTGAGGTTAGAAGTGAAAAGATTCCACCTTAAAGAAAGAAAAGGCTTCTTCACAGTAAGGGTGGTTAAACTGTGGAACTCGCTACCAAAGGAGGCTGTGACAGTGGATTTGATCAATCATTTTTGATAAATATTTTTGAATAAAAATGGCATTCAGGGTTATCCTGGATAATTAGAGAAGGAGTATAAATCCAGGGATCACTAGTATCTGGGGTCAGGAAGGAATTTTATTTTTTTCCCCTTATGAGACAATTGCCAATGTTTCACTGGGGTTTCTTTCTGTGTGTATTCCTCTGGATCAATTATCAATTAACAACTAATCCATATATTACAAAAGATCAAGAGATCTAAAAAGATTAAACTTCATGGACTAAAATTTTTTTTTCAATCTCAGTTACAAGATAACTGCATAACTATGTTTTAATCGTTAGGAAGTTCTTTAATTGTTCAGCAAGATTTTTTCTCTCCTTTTGACCACTAAGTTTGCATGCCGTTTTGAACAAATACACTTATCTGTACATTAAAATGCGGTAAAACAGCTCAGAAAACTTTGATATCATCAAATTCGAAGAGAACTATGAAATAATGATTTTAGAGTGAACACACAGTATTCTCTTTTTTATGTCATTACCCAAAAATATCTGAATTGCAATTGAAACATTGAATTTTGGTGTTCTCGTTTGATAAATGCAGGTTTTTATTTTACTTGACTTAAGACATGTAAATATTATTAATATTTTCCTTGATTTCCAACACACCAATATAATCAGTAATGCTTGTTGAACTTTGTATGCATGGAGGACAGAATACGTAGTTTAATATCTCCTATTGATCAGCAGGGAGATGGAGAGGCTCTTGTCCACTGGGAGGTTTGGAGAGTTTATCATCCTGTGTCTTCATTCCTTTTTATAGGCAATACAGAGTTGCATTCTTCATGGACAGAGATTGGTCACTTGTGGTACGTTAGCCATTGCACACTTTTGCTGGCCTTTCTTCTATTACCATTTGTTCATTTCTGTGTAAAAGTGAAAAGAATACATTAAGGTTCATGAAGACCCAGTAAAATCTCACACGCCAACATATGTCTCTATCCTCACCATTTGAGAGTCAAGTCATACTGATTAGTACTCCAAGGAAGACAAATATATTCTTCCACTTGAAATCTGCCTTTATCATATTTATCTCCCAATCAATTTGGGCTCTGGTGGAAATAAAAGTATAAGATAAAGATCTGTGGGAATTTTATACAGTTGCCATATATACAGATATACAATTCTCATGCTTCAATGGTAACACAGAACCTCTCATTTATAGACAGATACCTCCATGGAAACAAACCTCCAAACTCACAGAGTCCTCCCACACATATGGAATATTTATCTGTACAAGGAGAGCAGAACCTCGATATAAAACATTGAAAAAAGCCTAGCTTAGTCATTTTACTAATCCAATTGGTAATTTGGCTATTTAGTGACTGTTCATAATAAATAAATCATCACAAGAATATAGTGGAACTGTGATGTAAAAGTTTTGTTACTTTGGATACAGCTTAAAACAATATATTTAATGCATGGAAACGTTAGCATTAAATGTCCCTTTAAGGAACATAATACCTGGACCTCAATAATCACAGAGACTGCTGGTTGGATTTCTTCTCCCTTTAGATCTTGTGACATACTGAGGGACATCATTTCCCATTCACTTCCCATCTGGTTACTTCAGATCCTACCAATAGTCTTTAGCATCAGTAATTCTGTGGGAAACAAGTCTCCTTGCCTGATTGAGCCATGTAGGTATTCTCACAATGACCGACACAGCCATCTTCCCCTTTTTCATGAACTGTCTCTGTTTCTAGATGCACAGAGTTTCAGATATACATTTCAACAGAAGTAAAGGTCTAAAACAGACCCACCAGTCTACATAGAGAGAACTATTGTTAAATAAGCTGCATGCAAATTTTCATATTTTTAATATGTATTGAAAGGAGAATGTTAAACTGTACATGTGGTGTTTTTGTATGAATTAGAATGACCTACAGTTTTCAATCTTACCTCTTGTCCAGCTACACAAACATGACATTGAAAGCACTGTCCACCCTCTACAAATTCACTCATTGGTGGTCTCTGCACTGTATTGGGTCTGTACAGTTTCTGAATGCTTCTTTGCAGCGTAGCTAGACAAAATAAAACATATTTGTCAAATGAGAGAGACATTTTTCCACAAATTCAGATTTATTGACTTTTTATACAGTTTAAAACATCTTTTAAGTGCATGAAAATGTTGGCCTTGTATGTTCATTTGAATAACATCATATGGTGGAGAAGGTGCAGTATATAATTTCTCATATTGCTAATAACTATAAGGAATTAGGAAACATCCCGAAGTAGAAAACTTACCTTCACCATCTGCTGTATGTCAGATCCTCAATATCTATGTAGAATTCAAGCTAACATCAGACAAATTCTTAGTGAATGCTCTTCCAATGGATTATGGGTTATATTCATAGTGGTCATAAATATGAGGTGCTTCATTGAAGAAACATGGAGCCCGATTCAATTGCAAGGCCGCAACTCGATCTGAGTAGGATGTATGTCTGCGGACCTGCTGCGAGCCCCCAGCAGCCGCAACTTATGGTGCTATTCAATTGGCCAGGCTCGCAAGTCCCGGCCCGATAGCATGGTTTGCGATGTGCGCTATTGAAAGTAGCAGTTGCTGGCTTGAACATGATCTCTGACGCAAGGCCGTAACTCCCGGTTTGAAACAGCCAAAGGGATGTGGGTCAGAATGTAACTCATGGTTCAAGCCTGTATGACTTTGAAATCCAACCTCCATTTTTCATTGAAGTCCTACGTGCTTGAACCACGAGTCATGATCGGACCCACATTACATTGGCTGTTTCTAACCGCTTGTTACGGCCTTGCATCAACTATCATGTTCAAGCCCATAGGACTTCAATGAAAAATGGAAGTTGGATTTCAAAGTCCTACAGGCTTGAATTATGAGCTACGATCGGACCCACATTCCAGATATAATGCAATATTGATAAAGCCGTAAATATGATATTCTATTACATGCGAGTTCCATTATATGTATTAACACATTGATTGCCAGGATCGATATAACATGGAAATTGAACATGAAATAAAGTATTTTCTTGGGACGATTTGCGAGCTTGAGAATGTTGTGCTATTAATTATAAGACCTAACACCACTTTCACTTTTAATATAAGTACAGTTCTGATTTTTTATTTGCTTTTAAAGTGGTCCGGACATGTTATTAAGCCCTTTGCGAAACCTCCTTGGTACCAGTAACTTGTGGTTCACCTTTTGCCATTTGCGGGCTTGACTAAGTGGTTAGCGAGGGAGAATCGGAGCAATTGAATAGCGATTTTAGCGCTTGGAAGTCTTGCAGCCGTGAAAGATCAAAGGCTTGGAGGGGCATTAACTTGCGATTTTGAAAATCGCAATGGATCGCAATGAAACGGAGCCTGTAACTTGATCAGAGGCCACAAAATCATTTTGCAAGCCCAGATCTCCCAAAAGCCTTGATTGAATGAGGCTCATGATATTTACTAATAAAGTACATTTATAAGGCTTTTTAAACATACAGTCTCCCAGTCATCTCTCTGCTGGTGCTAGCAATACAGATGATTTCAGTCTTACTTAACACTAGATTACCACAATAACAACTGAAAAATTTAAGTTTCAGACTCTATCATTTTAGCTTGCGATTTACAAACAATGGTAGCATGGCAGACATCTCACAGGTAACCATGTAGCATTGGAGTGTTGGTGCAAGGATAAATCACTAAATATCTTGTCCAAGCTATTAGTCACCTATAATCACTATAAAAGTCCATGTAATGTTCATTGACCCTCAAACATCAATAATATAAAGCTGCCATCACCAAAGTAGTTTAAGCTATAATTATCTATGGGAGTCTTGGGTTACCCAGAACGGTAAAACTAGTACAAAACCCCAGTCTCATCTCAAAAGGAAACGTAACCTCTTACACACTATAAAACTAATCCTAGTAATGTGTGGAGCCCAGATAGTAAGTGAATAGTTAATCAGACTTCCAGATGATTGGATTTTGAGGAGATTAAGATAGTACAGTCAAGCAATCAAATCACTGAACCTTTATGTAAGAATTTAACATGTCAAGAGAATACCCCCCCATCTATTCCTTGCCATCACATATTCTCAATTTGGCTGTCGTTTGGCCATCAGTCATAATAGAAGAGACTCAAGAGAGTATGAATATTGGAACATAACTTGTACTTCATGATACAGCTTCCTAATTCACATAAACAGAGAAAATATAAATGCATAACACCTTAACTACTCCGTTGTAGCAAAGTTGGAACCTCTTCATTTGTTTTTGACAGGCAACTACACTCTATTTTCTATTAATATTGTATGAACTAATCAATATAAATGTTAATATAAGAAAATTATTTTGAGGGGGTAGAAGTATGAAGAATATTCCCCACTGGAGTATTACACATTGGCGTGTGCAAAAAATTCTCTAAGGCCAGTAGGCGGTTATTACAAACATAAATTCACAGAACACCTACATAAATATATACTAACATAAATTCTGTATATCTCATAGGGACAACTATGTTGACACAGATGGAACTCCAGCTCTGCCTAGAGCCCTACAATTATAATTCCAAATATATTACCACTTCATAAACTAACCACAGAAAATCTTTTGGGTGGGATGCAAAGTCTCTGTGTAGTGCCCTGAGAAGCGAAAAGAATAATCTAGCTAATTTGGCATTACAATTTTTTCTTATGATGACTTCATGATCATCTATAAGTTTCCTTAAGCAAGAGCCAAAAGTTCCCCAAGCCCCAACCTATGGGCTGTCTCACCCATTAGGATTAACATTCTGTAGTGGTGATTGGGTAAAGAAAATTATTAAAGGACCACTGATGATACAGTATATGTTTGAAAACATCTGAAGCAGGGAAAAAGTCAAAGAAGCAAGTTTACAATTAATGAAAATCCTGATCCCTTCTCCTCCCTGGAGGTATCTGATACTTTGGGGAATGTTGCATGTATAAGAGGAACATTTACATTTCTGTAAGAGGGGGCTTGCTATTACCTTTGCGTGTGCAGGGGGAGGGAGTAGATGTCAAATCCTTAAACCTCCAATTATATAACAAATCCCCTCCTCTCTCTCCTCCTCTCAACCTCTCCATCACCTGAAAGATAAGATAAGCACCAACAGCCAAATTTTCTTTACACAAGTAGAGTCTTCAAAAATTATGATTTCCTCTTTATGCTAAAAACATACATAGCTGCTAATATTCTTAGATTTTTACAAACTTCACATACATGTGAACTATTTTGTAAACTATAGGGTAGACCTCTAGTAATTTTGTTAAATTTGGGCAAATGTCAAACAAGATGCTGTGATATACAGAATATTTAGTTAAACTGTCTCTTGCAAGTTGCATTCACCATATACAGTATGTCATAGTTCAGAATGTGTTTCATGCCAGAATACATGCTTACCTTGTGACTCGATGAAGGGACCAGTGCCACTGTTAGAAGAAGCAGGAGTACTGGTATATTGACCCCATAAAAATAGGGTCCTGAACATACATAATTAATTTAAAAACTGCATAACTTGAGATTGTTTATATGTCTGTATTGAGATTGGCTTACAATTGGTTACTTGCACAGGATTATAATATGTAATGATTTGGGCCATGTTAAATTCCAACTCCAACGCGAAGCCCGTAACAGCTGGGTGCTTGAAATTTTGCTGATTTACAGTGCTATTAAATTAGAAAGGCTGCAAGCTACAAGCTGGAGATGCAAAACCATAAACCATCTGTCGGCCGGCAGCTTTGTGGGCTAGAACGTAATCAATTAAGCAAGCCCGTAGTTACAGGTTTAGATGGAGCCAATGGAAACAGAGATCATCAGCATTGCTTTAAAAGTAAATGGAGGATTGATTTCAAAGGCTTACGGGGTTCTATTACCATCTACGAGAACAACCACATTCCAGATAAAATGCTAAATTAATAAAGCCGGTAATATGATATTCTATCACATGCGAGTTACAGTACATGTATTAAGACATTGATTTGCCGGGATCGATATAACACAAAAAATATACACAAAATTAAGTATTTTTCGGGGCAGATTTGCGGGTTTGAGAATGTTGTGCTATTAATGCTAAGACCTAAACATCACTTTCCCTTTTTAATAAAAGTACAGTAGTGTGTTTTTATCTACATTACAAGTGCTACGTATTTGACTTTACCCCCCTTGCGGGTCCTCTGGAGCACATGTTGGGCTTTGGGCTCCATTTGTGTGTTATGGGCTTGCCTGCGAGTGACTTTGTTGCAATTGAATAGATAAATTGAACATGTATTGGTTATGGGCTTGACAGATTGAAGGATTTACGGCCGTGAAGGTCAACGTTGCTCAACACAAAGGCTATTCTCAGCCTTCCTGAGTTTTAAAGCGCAAGTCATCTGCGGGCTTCGTTACGGGGCTAATTTAATAGCAAATATCTCTAAGATCTACGTTACGATTAGAATCCACAAGTTTGCACATTTTTTATCTGATAACTATTTGAGAATACTTTTGTTTTGCCTTTCACTAACAATGGTAGAAGTTTAAGATATCTATCCAAATCATAGTGATATATAGCATGCCTTTAAATATTTGAAATGGACAATCATACTCTATGCACTATTATAAAGTGTTACCACTATTCTGTACAATGTGTAAACTAGGTTTTAGAGATACACACAGTAAATATGTGCATAAATATGTGCTCATACAGACAAATATTATTTGAAACTGATACTCCAGGGTACTGACTTTGTCCTAGACTTTGGAAGAAAGCAACTGCAGGAATCAGAGAAAGTGGGACATGGTCAGGGCTAGAAAACAGGGTTTTGTCCTTAAAAGACGTTTGATCAAAAGAGAGACATTTAGGAGGTTAAGAAGGACAGGGAATGTACCCTGAAAAAGAGGGACTGTCCCTCCAACAGATGGATAATTTGGATGTGTGATATAAGCTTAAAAAACACACAGGGCAGTAGGAACTAGGAGATAGGAGGGGGGGGGACAAAGCCCCCCATATTATATGAACAGGGGACACAAAAAATAGCAAACTTGCATTGGAATCATGCATTTCCAGATTTGGCAACTAGAGGGCTATGGAGCAGTACGTCTTCCCTAGGGAAGCAAAAGCTTTGACCAATAATTTATATTCTGTGTATGTACAGTGTATATATATAAATATATATATATATATATATATATATATATATATATATATATATATATATATATTATATATATATATATATATATATATTGGGGGCAGGTGGGTGGCGCTCAGGGGCATTGGGCATTGGGGGCTTACTGCAGGGAGGATCTGGAGGGGGCCCAGTGCTGCCAAATTTGCCTGGGCCCCCTCAGCACACCATTCCTCCTCCTCATCCCTCCTTCCCCCTGATCATCCTCCTCCTCCTTCCCTGTTATCATCCTCCTCCTTCTTCCCCCCTTATGGTCCTCCTCCTAACTTCCCCCTCTCCAATCCATATCCACCTCTCTCCTTACTTCTTATTGCGATCCGATGAGCTGCCTACTCATCTCATCCCCCGCAGCAGGTCTTCCGGCAGTGAAATCACCGTCATATGCTAATGACGAGACGTCACATGCACGTCACATCATTAGCATATGCAGGTCAGTTAACTGCCAGAAAACAAGCTGCAGGGGGAAAGATGAGCAGGCAGCTCATCGGATCACAATAAGAAGTAAGGATAGAGGGGGATAGGGATTGGAGAGGGAGAAGTGAGGAGGAGGATCATAAGGGGGGAAGGAGGAGGATGATAATGGGTAAGGAGGGAGGAGGAGAAAGGGAGGATAAGGGGGAAGTGAGTAGGAGGTTATCGGGGAAGGAGGATGATGATAAGGGGAGGAGGATTAAAAGGGGGAAGGAGAAGGAGGGTTATAAGGGGGGAAGGGAGGAGGAGGATAAGTGGGGAAAGGGAGGATAAGGGGGAAAGGGAGGATAAGGGGAAAGGGAGGAGGGGAAGGGGGAAGGGGAAAAGGGAGGAGGAGGAGGGGAAGGAAGAGGAGGATGAAAACGTGGGGAAGGAGGGAAGGGAGGATGAGAATAAGGAGGGAGGAATGAGGATGATAAGGGGAGGAGGATGATAAGGGGATAAGGAGGGAGGAAGAGGAGGATGATAAGGAGAGAGGAGGATAAGGGGAAGGAGGGAGGAGTATAATAAGGGTTGAAAGGAGGAGTGGAAGGGGGAAAGGAAGGTGATTGGAGAGGAAGAGGTGAGGTGGATGATAAGGGGGGAGGAGGAGGAGGATAAGGGGGAAGGGAGGGGAAGAGAGGAGGGTAAGGGGCAAAGGGCAGTATGATTATGTGAGTATTTAATGTACCACTTTAACATTCTAAATACTGACATAATCATACCGCCAGGAAGGTTAAACAAAGAAATGTAAAACATTTTTGAGGGGCACTGTAGCACTGGGGCCCCGGCGATAGATCCGCCTCTGCTGTCTTTCCTGGGAGTAGAGATGAATTGCACCATTTAGGGCAACAGTTTTTTTGTCTCTATGAACTTTATCCGCCCAGATTTGTTGTGGCTCTTACACATATGTATGCACACTGCTTTAAAAAAATGTATATAAATAAATATATATATATATATATATATATATATATATATATATACATACTGTATATACACAGTATCTCACAAAATTGAGTACACCCCTCACATTTTAGTAAATATTTCATTATATCTTTTCATGTGACAACACTGAAGAAATGACACTCTGCTACAATGTAAAGTAGTAAGTGTACAGCCAATATAACAGAGTCAATTTTCTATCGCCTCAAAATACCTCAACACACAGCCATTAATGTCTAAACTGTTGGCAACAATAGTGAGTACACCTCTAAGTGGAAATGTCCAAATCCGGCCCCAAAATGTCAATATTTTGTGTGGCCACCATTATTTTCCACACTGCCTTAACCCTCATGGGCATGGAGTTCACCAGAGCTTCACAGGTTGCCACTGGAGTCCTCTTCCACTCCTCCATGATGACATCACAGAGCTGGTGGATGTTAGAGACCTTGCACTCCCCCACCTTCCGTTTGAGGATGCCCCACAGATGCTCAATAGGGTTTAGGTCTGGAGACATGCTTGGCCAGTCCATCACCTTTACCTTCATCTTCTTTAGCAAGGCAGTTGTCGTCTTGGAGGTGTGTTTGGGGTCGTTATCATGTTGAAATACTGCCCTGTAGCAACCTGTGAAGCTCTGGTGAACTACATGCCCAGGAGGGTTAAGGCAGTGCTGGAAAATAATGGTGGCCACACAAAATATTGACATTTTGGGGCCGAATTTGGACATTTCCACTTAGGGGTGTACTCACTTTTGTTGCCAAAGGTTTAGACTTTAATGGCTGTGTGTTGAGTTATTTTGAGGCGATAGAAAATTGACTCTGTTATACAGGCTGTACACTTACTACTTTACATTGTAGCAGAGTGTCATTTCTTCAGTGTTGTCACATGAAAATATAAAATATTTACAAAAATGTGAGGGGTGTACTCACTTTTGTGAGATACTGTATATATATACAGCCTTATTAAATTGCGATTCAGTAAATTTAAAAGGGCTTTATTTAAGCACATAGAATATTTTTTTACAGAAGTTTTTAGTTAGTGAACTTCTATCCAAAAGCAAGGTCCTCACTAACTAAAAACTTCTGTAAATAAAATATGCTGTGTGCTTAAATAAAGCCCTTTTAAATTTACTGAATCGCAATTTAATAAGGCTGATAGTGTATCAAGAGCAGGCACGCTCCTAGACTATCTATTTTTCTGAAATCTTAAGAGAAATCAAGGAAAATAGAGGCATATATTCAGACTGGAACATGGGAAATTATAATTAAATGCGCAACTACTCCTAGATAGAGGGTAATTTGGAAAGATTTTCTCTTAAAAAGGACAAAAAAGAGGTATAATGCTGTGTTCTGTTTTATATAACTGTACTTATAATTCTTTTTTCTAACTGCTTGGTGGCTAATATTGTTTCAACTTTGCATGTATGTATATCGAATTGAATTAATGCTGTCACAATATAAAATAACTGCAATCTATTTATAATAACACATTTAAACTGTGTCTAATTAAATCAATTTACAGCTTTATGACAAAAGAAAAATGTATGTAATCTATATAGAATTCATGTTGCCTTGACAGATTTTCTGCATATGTTGCATGTTGCATATGTTTGCAGTGCCACAGCAGACAAGATGGGCCCACTATATCCATTCTGCACAAAGTGGGCCTTCAGTTGGCACCATCAGAAGACATTACATTCTTCTTTCCATAATACTACCTATCACAAGACATCAAATGATCTATCTATCTATCTATCTATGTATCTATCTATGTATCTATCTATCTACCTACCTAATGGATTTAACCACATACAGTGATATCATATATTGCAGAGCTCTTTAGATAGGGGGCCACAAATGCACTCCAGCCAAGCCAAATAAGTTGTCTATCATAGACTGGTCTCCGCTCCTGCGCTCTACAGAAATTCTAAGATGCTGAACCTGCTTACTCAGCATGTCACAGAGACAGATTGCAAGCAGATATTGGTTATAACCAACCATTATTGGAACATATCATGTCAAGACAAAATTTCAGGTATACCCCTATAGTAGTATATAAATTAGTGGTCAATCAACATGGTTTCATTTGTCTATTTAGTTACTGATTAGCAATATAATTAGTGTTTGAGGAAAGAAAATTAAATGTAGCATATAACATTTTTATTTGAGCTCTTTTGTAGTTGCTGTTAGGTGTCTATGGGATTAAAGAGGATCTACCCAAGAGGCAGTACATGCTTGCCTGCAAAATTCACTTTGGGGAGGTGGACAGATGAAGAATACTAAACAAAACCTGTACGTACGTCTAGGGATTGCTGTTTCTCCTGTTCAAGGTAGCGTTGCCTGATATTTTTGGGCTGGATCACTTTATTGGGTGAGACCAGACTGATATATATCCAATATTACACCCTGTTAAGGGCACAAGTAAGCTAAAGGGGGCTGCTCTCACAGTGGGGTACCATATCCAATGTTGTCCGTTCGTTTAATTGTATCCACATCTCCGGGGCCTTATAGACCGCAGCGGGCCTAGCACATCTTGTGTCTGGTTGTGCGTAACTAGGTTTTCTTGGCAAATATACTGCAAAGGGTTGCCAGTTGCTTCTCCAGCGGACCACAATTTGTCTAACCTCTCTGCTATGATTTGCAACATGGCTTAGCTCAGAGCTTCATTGAAGTACACAAGCCCCTTTACCACAATAGGGCAGCGTTCCAATCATGTTCTAGTAAGATTTTTTTAAATAAAGAATCCTATCAGAACAGTCACCTGAGCAGACCCCATGGACACTTAATAGAGGACGTGGAGATGTAGATCTGGGGAAGTCTACAAAACCAAAATCAAATATATGTTTTAAGTATGTACATTAATATTTGTTTTTCAAATACTGATTTTATTACTAATAAACAAATAAATCCCAAATATATGAGCATGAGATTGTTCCTTTAACTCTGCCCAAAGCCATATTAGTTCTGTTCCATATACACTGTATTCCATTCTTTAAAAGAACACCCACATACGTATGCATTAGCAATGTATACAATAACATATTCATCGATATTAGTACTGACAATCAGAGGCTGTAATGAAACAAACACTATTGTTGGATGTTACAGCCAACTGGTCGCCAGAGTAAATAACTTTCATTTCTCTTGGTGTCAAACTGTGTAAATATTAAACTGATCTAAGTGTTACTGCATGTGCTCAAATCCCCTTGGAGTGAGGACCTCACGGACTGCTTCAGCCCAGGATTTTAGGAAACATACCTCATCTGTTTTACATTTCCTGTAGCCATTACAGGGAACTAACAGAGCTCAGACGAGCTGTCAAAATGCACCAAGCGAGTGATGAAAATCTCAGCAGAGCTTTGGCTTCCTTGAAGCTTTTATTTGTCTGTAGGGCAGCAGCTAGTTAATAGACTTCTTCTCAAGTCACATTACATATAATGTTTGTTGGCATTCTTATTACCTCAATTCTTTTTTTTCAGCAATATTATTCAGTTAAATGTCGAGTAATGTTGATACAAAATAGATTTTCCGTTTTTATTAGAAATAAATAAAGAAATAATGTAAGTAAACATGAAGAATTTATTCTCATTTTAAAACATTGCTTGTTTTAAATTATTTTAGAATAAGCCAGATTGTATTGTTTATTTAACAGTATTGACTTAACATATGTCCGATTTTTATAAAATACTTTAAGTAAAAAATTGTAATCTTTTTATTGCCAATAAAGTATGTTGATACTTTATTATAAATCACAGATATGTGACTTAAATCTGTACATTGTGCAAATATTGTATCAGTAGTAGTACCCAACTGAGTATGTCAAAGTAATTTAGTTCTAAGAGGCCTTAATTTAGATCAGTGGTAGGAAATTCAGAAATAGAGGTAGCAGGCCAGAATTTAAAGGTATATGTAAGTGAGCTGGGTTATTAATGCATCTGATAGAGGACAATTTATAGTGTCTAAAAAAAAAATTGTTTGCATGAAAAAATTCCAAAATAAACAGTTAAACCGTTAGCCTGAAATTTGCTGAATTTCTTGCTTTTGCAAAGAGTTTTCTCTCAATGTTGACACCCCCTGAAATTCCCAGGGATAATTAGCATAACTTATACAATGTTTCTTTTTGGCCTGGGGATTGTGCAGGCATGCTGAATTAGCACCTCCAGTCTGCATTACTGTGGGAAGTCACATGATGTCAGACACTTTCCTATCCTTTAACCAATCAGCATGTGCTGCATATTTGATTTCTCATTAAAAATAAGATATCCAATAAGCAAATCTCAGTTGCTGGGGGTGTCTACAGCATCCCCAGCACATTGCTTTATTTTCTGCAAAAATGTTTTGCATTTTTTCATGCAAACATTTTTTGCTAGGTGAGTTATGATGCATTCTACAGGATGCATTAATAACCCACCTCACTTTCATATACCTTTAAGGAGAACAGTGCCTAAAGCATTGGCAGATTTATTGTGGCATCAGTAATTTTTTGTCTCAAATTGAACAATATTAACAGCCAGTTGTGCCTTCCATCTTACCCAACCCCTCTCAGCTCCTTAATTGACATAGGCTTTACCATCTACATTCTTCACATCAACATTTAGTTAGATATTTACTTCTTACTGGTCTCCTACTGGCACAATGCTCTATACCAAATGGAAAAAGAGAAAGTCACCTAGAGACTACTTTTCCACATTACATTTTTTTGTGTTTCTGTTTGACTTGATGCTGACAAAAACAATTTATAAACTGTGACCATATGAACAGAAAACTATTTGATGTCTTTATCTAAACATGTTTTTTTTTTCTATAAGCATATATTAGTATATTTTTATGCATTAGGTTGTGTGAAGTTTTTATAGGAGGACCATTGAGTAAAAGTCAAATTTACTTTGATTATCATCTTACGGAAGAACTTCATTCACTAATATACACCACTTCCTACTATTCCTCTTCTCAACTGACATCTGCCTCCTTCCACCCTTCTACCCTACACCATCCTTTCTGCATGAAGTGTAACTCAGCAGTCTGCGGGTGGTCCTGGTGCTTACTCAAGAGATCCAACCTCTTGTAAAACTGAGACTTGATCAATATAAAACAACATGCCTCTGTTGCAAGCTACCTGTTTCTAAGCACATGCCGGGAATGGAGTAGGTGCCCATAATGGAGCATCATAGTAAAACGAGGAAGGTCCACCAAGATTTTTTTTTTTTTTAAATGAAAGAGCACACTTGGTGAAAAACATTGTGTGTTTAAAATTGATTATTCCTGTCTTTCATGCCCAGGGCCTTAATGGACCATTTAGACTATTGCTGTGGTCTGGGATGTTACTCTGATTGTCACTGTGGTTTATGTGTTAGGCTTGTTATGTGTTAAGGATGATGCAAATATTGTGTGTATTATGGTTATGCTTATGTTATATTTTGTATGATGTTACATGGTATGTAACATGGGAGCATTACTGGGCTGTGGGACAGGGGAAATAGGGTTAGGAAGATAAGCAAGTCACATAGGCAAATAGACAGAGTGTCTTCAACACTAGTTGAAGTACCTAACTGAAGTACCACAGGACACCATATAGGGTCATTCACTCTAAACATTAGGTTAATGCTCCACCAGGGTAGGTTAAAGGCCTGACATCACTGAATGTACAGGGTCTCCCTGTGGGACAGGGTCAGGTCACTGTTAATTGGTCCACCGTCTGTGTACCCAAGGATGCGGTTTGTTATAATCAGGCAGCCTAGGGCAAGAAAACTGTATAAATAAGTATGTGAATCAAAATAAAGGTCCTACAGTTTTTGAACTTGCATAACCTTAAAGGCATATCTAAATTTCCTGGATTATGAATGCACCTGATAGAGGAGAATCAGTAGAGTATGAAAACAATTTTTGCATGAAAAAAATACAAACATAAACATTTTCAAACTCACTCCGATGTTTTCTAAATCTTTTCAGAAAGCAAGCTGCAGCTTTTGTTAGTTGACAGCCCTAAAGTTCTCTGCTAAGATAAGCATTACATTCATAAATCATTTGGGCCAATCCAGAGAAAGCAGAGGTTAGTTGATACATTTGTATCATATTCTGGGGTTCCTGTGTTGCAAAGCAGCCTGGGATATGTAGTCTCTCTCTATCCTTGTGCTCTGATTCATCTTTGACCCCACCCTGGAGCATTACTTCCTGTGATCTCTTCCAGAAAGGTCAAACTATGTGTCTGACTGTCTCTCTTCAGTGTACTTGGATATGTAACTTTCCTGTGGATTTGCAAAGCTGGATTTTACTCTCATGCATTTGTTAGTAAGTACCCTGAACTTTTCTATACAACATATTTTTCTGATAAGCACTGCCTGTTTATTACCAAACATTTGAAACCCAGTAAACTTATATAGACTTTTAAGTGTGAGTCTCATTCTGTGTATTAATCCTAATCTTTCATTGCGATTATTGCTATTGATCTACAGTAGCTCTTGAATATAGTTACAAGTGGTAACTACTACTGTCTGGTATCCTGTCTTACTGGTGGAGCACCTGAGATGATTATCCTTGTACTGGCCTATCTCATGCTAACAGGGGTGCAAAAGGAAAAAAAAAAATCACATGTCTCCTCTAGTATACCATATTCTTGTAGCAATAAAAAAGCAAGTTCTTTGCACATTTAAACTTTTGCAAGTTTGGTATAAAACTAAGTTATTTTCAGGTGTATCTTCTCATTTATTAAAGTACCACTGTATTATAAAAAATAATGTCTGTTAAAATGAAAGAACATACATAAGTAAACTTGATTATAAGGTTTAAACTTTGTAATTCTAGTAGTAATACTTCAGTCTGTAACAGCTGCAACACCCCTATTATTATTTTCTATTTGTAACACACCAACATATTCTGTAGCGCCATACAGGGGTTATGTACTAGGTAAAAACAAATGTTAACCCATTGCAAAAGAATTGAGGTTAAAATCAAACATACATAGTGCTTTTCCAAAGCACCTTATAAGAGTGAAAATTCGCAAACTCACAACCCCTATCTTTGCAAAAGGTGTGGAGCTAAGCAGAACAGCATGTCGGCCAGAAAACTATAAAATTAAGAGCTTTAAAGTATGCATGTACTTTCATTTGTTATAAAATCCAGACAAGATCTTCTACTTAAATGTTTTTGTCATAAAAGTTATATTGATGGATTACACAACTGCTAATGTTGTTAGTTACAAACTTCACAAACATGTGCACATTTTATTAAACTACAGTATTCTTTTAAACATAAAACACTCTTTAAATGAAGTACAATAAAAGTAGAAAATAGCTTGGAAGAATGTCTTTCACTTTTCACACTACCACAGAAAGCTTAGTCATAGCTATGGTTAGACACATACGCAATTTACATAGATAAAGTATTCATATTAGCAACCCATTAAAAACATATGTGTGTATTAAAACAAGCCAAATCAGTTATATGAGTCACATTAGTCAACCGCGTGATTAAGGGCATGCTCTTTAACCCTTTTTTGTTCTACCAAGTCACATATTCAGACAGTTTATACCACTTTATTCTGAAGGGGAAAAAATTGTTGTATATATTTTTCAAACGGGAGAAAAATTAATCTAAAAAAACCCTGCCTCTTATATTTCCATGACCCTGTCTCACTTCCCATAAACAAAACAAAGGTGCCAAATATAGTTAAATCAAAGACTATAGGTAATAACATTGTACTTCATCAATTGAACACAATATAAATAAACTTAAACTGAAATTTGTATTTTTTGTACTAACCATTATTTCTGAACCACACAAAAGTAGTACTATTACTAGTGTAATGAATGACAATTATTTCTTAGGGGTATGTACCTGTTTTAAGGGGTATGAAAGGTTTCTGGTTGTTACTAGGTGTGCATAGTTGTTGTAGTTTAATTGTTCAGTTGTGTTCAACCCTCAGGGTCATTATTAACTACAGCACGCCAGGCACATCTATCAAAATGCTTCTGGTCACGCGTATCAATAAGCTTGGCAAGGTTACTGGAGTGGGTTGTCAGTTCATTCTTCAGTGGACCGCAATTTGTCTGACTTCTCTGCTGTGACCTGGCCATCTTGGGTGACCCTACATCATTGAAGTACACAAGCCCCTTCACTTCAACAAGTTAGCGATCCAGAAGGGGATATCACATATATAGTTGTGAGCACTGCGGGTTGTTGCTAACGTTGCAGACTCACAAAGCGAGGGCCGCAGTTCCTGGCAAGGAGCGGCAAAGGCGCTCCTTGCACTGGTGGAGAGAGGACCGTAAGTGCACATCCCTACAATCCCGTACGACTGAGACATTGAGCGCCAAAGCAGAACTAAGACTAAGCGACAAAAAAAAAAATGTTGGCCGGAAAAAAAACGAAAACGAGGCTACACGACCCTTTAACCACGTAAAACACTGCCAGGCACATAAGACTGGAAAGCGGGACTTAGAAAAAAAAATCTGAGTTAAAAAAAATATGAAGTTAACGGCCGAACCGCGCACATCCAAAAACAAAAAAAGCACAAACAAAATAAAAATAACAAAAAAATTTACTTACACACAGCACGGGGGGACAGCCAGGACGTCTGGGAGTGAGGTTGCACTACAATTTAAAGACAATTTCGGCACTCGAAAATCGCCTAAGCGACAAACAAAATGGAGGATGGCATAAAACAAAAACGAGGCTTAACCACGCTAACCACCCCCAGGCACATAAGACTTTTACACAGGAACATACAAGATACAAAATACGCTATTAGGAAACACGGAAATTGCTCCAGACCCGCGTAACACATACACAATCGTCGCCATTTTACAACACTAACTTGCAACTAATAACTATTCTAAAATAGCGATTTACACAACTAAACAAAGCATTTGACCTCGCGGATGCAGACTATTTATACTGCACACTTGCCACATTGCTGACATTTACACCTCAGCAGCCTCATTAAATTGTGATTCAGCCAATTGAATAGGGCTCTATATAAGCACAGAGCATATTTTTTTACAGAAGTTTTTAGTTTGTGAACTTCTATCCAAAAGCAAGGTCTTCACGAACTAAAAACTTCTGTAAAAAAATATGCTCTGTGCTTATATAGAGACCTATTCAATTGCCCAAATCGCAATTTAATAAGGCTGCAGGTCAGCAGCAGTCCAAATGTACATTGTATGCTGCAGGTTACAAACAGCCAAAGAAGCGGGACTTTGAATAAAAACAATAACACGCAATGACTAAATACGGACTTACACAACAAAATACAAGCCGCAGGATTACGAACTCGCAAAAATACGAAATTAACATCCGTAACACGGACATCCACAAACAAGAAAAACACTTAAAAAAACAAACATAGAAAAAAGCATGGGGGGACAGCCACAACATCTGCCAGTGAGGTTGCCCCCCAAATGGGGGGGACAGCCACGACATCTGCCAGTGAGGTTGCCCCCCCAAATTTAAGTCTAATTTAAGGACTTTTGGAAATTGAAAATTGGCTAAGCGAGAAAAAAAATGGAGGGAGAAAAAAATGAAAACAAGGCTACACGACCCAAAACCCGCAAATAACAGCCAGGCACGTACGACTTTTGCCAAGGACGTACGAGGTACACAAATGCAAAATTACGAGGTCGCAAAAATACAAACTTAACGGCGGAATCACGCATATCGAAAAACATTAAAAACATACAAAATACAAACACAAATAAAAAAAACATTACACACAGCAAGGGGGGACAGCCAGGACGTCTGGGAGTCAGGTTGCATGCAAATTTAAGTCCAATTTACAGAGTTCAGACACTCGAAAATCCCCTAAGCGACAGAAAAAATGGCAGCCGAAACAAACGAAAACGAGGCTACACGACTCCTAAACCCGCAAAACCCCCCCAGGCACATACAACCTTTGCGCAAACCCGTGCAAGATACAAAATACACTATTAGCAAGGACGCAAAATCATCCACAACCGCGTACCACATCCACAATCGCCGCCATTTTACAACACTAACTTACAAAATGTGGAATTACACAGCTCCAGAAACGGTTTCCCCTCGCGCACGCAGCCTATTTACACTACACAATGCACACATTGCTGACACTTACACCTCAGGTCACCAACAGTGCAAATCTACATTGTATGCTGCAGGAACATCAAAACAGATTGTTAGCTCTTCAGCACATTCCTTGCTGCATGTATTAATTACAAATAGTTAAAGTATATTCATTTATGATTTCATTAATTAATTAATTATAATCAAAAAAATATATACACCGAAAAAAAAACCACAGTATTGCAATAAACGACAAAGGCCTTCACTGCGCGCCTCACAAGGAACGCCAACAGTGCTCATAGGATACAAAGTACACCAGGGAGAGCCTTGCAATAAGCGCCAAAAGGAGATCAGCGCGGACCTTACAATAAGCGCAAAAGCGTCTCTGATAACAAAAAATACACCAACCGAGAGGCTTGCAATGAGGCTTGCCGACCAAAACATTTACTGTCTGTGGCAAACAGCATTACCTGCCTTACAATTTTATTGCCCCGTCATTTTTGACGGGCAAGTCGCTAGTTTTATATAGTTATCAGTTGTCACGTTTGTGATGTTGTTCACGCAATGTTAAATAATTGCGACCCTCGAAAAGCAAGGCGAGCATTTGACAACCCAACTGTTAAATAATGGCGACCCTCACGAAGCAAGCAGTTGACCCCCCCAAATGCCCAGACTTAGGCTGCAATGAGCACCGAAGGTGCTCATTGCAGGGCTCGCGATGAACACCGCAGGCGCTTATCGCCAGCGGCACAGGCGCTCATTGCACTGCGAGCCTCGCAAAGCGAGCAGTTGAGGCACGCAGGACTTAGGCTCTAATGAGTACGCAAGGCACGCAGTTGAGGCACACAGTTACTTTGAACGCATAACTCGAAAACACAGAAACAACAACAAAATAATAATAAAAAATAATAACACACTCACACACAGCACAGGGGGAGAGCCAGGAAGCCTGGGAGTGAAGTTGCAAACGAATTGGAGCCATATTTGGGGTTTTTCGTAGCTCAAATGTGTGTGTGTGTAAGCTCATCTGCATGTCTAAAAGGGGGTACATGCAAATATGTATAATATTTGATAAGAAGATAATGTGCCTTACTATTTGAATCCATAAACAGCAATATTATACATTGCTCCCTTAAAGCATATGCTCGCTGTATTTAAACAGCTTTTAAGCAAAGCGTGGGGTTCGATTTTGCACAAACCAAGAATCACTCGCATATAGAACTGTTTCAAGCTTACTGGCTATCAACAGTGTGAGGCAGATTCTGGTTTGTGCAGTCTGTACTCTGTATATAAATATTAACTTTATATACTTTGTTCTATTAGGAACAGTTAAAAGCTTTGTTTTACTGCTTAAAGTCATGTAAACAATCCCTGCATAGGTTTCCCCACTGCAGCGTTGGGAGACACAAATTCCTTAGTGCTAAATTGCAGTCTGGTGTATTGTCTTTTCAGGGAGCAAGTCTCAGCAAACAAGCTGCTGAGACGAGGACCCTAATAGGCTAGGACACTACACTGCACAAACAGAACCACACTATTTAAATGATTTTAGATTGTAAGAACTAATATTTTAATTGATATTTTAAGTCTAAAGTCATCTGACATTAAATGAGAGTCCATCATCATTTTGTTCTGCAAAAGAAAATATAGAAAAAAACTTGAGGAGAGTGGTCCATTAAAGACAAATATTCAGTATTCTGGTGCTTAAAGGGATAAACCATGACAATACTCCCTGGATTATAATAACACAAATATTTAATTCATGCCATCTTGATAAATAGATGAGGTTAACTCAAAGACTTAAAATGCCTTTTTCCTGTGAAATCTTCCATTGACATAAATAACAGTTTCAGCTGTTTACACAGCAAATGTCCATGTTGGATTTATCCTTCTTTTATCATTGTGTTTGGCCAAAGACTAGGAAATAATTGCCTTTTTATCCTGTGTTCCCTGTACTGTAGAAGTCTGTATACTCCTAGGGGATTTGGGGAAGATCTATCCCTCCCCGTACAAACATAAAACAGAGACATCTTTCAGTGTGAGGCTGGTTTCCATTAGTAAATCAGACTTGTAGTCCTAGGGATTGCTGTCCAACAGATGAGTCAGGCGTCCCAGCTAGGAGTGAGTAAACCTCCATGTGAATAGAGCTAAGATCTCCATTCAAGTGAACAATAGCCGGGGTAAACCATGGGGTTACAATCATAGACCCTCCCAAATAATCCATGAAAGAATCTACAAGAACAATGGTTCCTCCTGTCTGTAGTGTACTTAAAGGGACATAGAAGGTTTCTGGGTTTTACTAGGAATATACTATAATATACTATATATAAGAACCAGTGTAGTGGCTGTGCAATAATGTTTCATTTGTTACTTAAGTAACTGATTCACAATAAAATTTGCAGTCAGTGTAGCTTTTAAAGCTTATCTTTGAACACCAGCGCTATAGGAATCATTCAAGCTGTTTCTCTTCACTCCTTCTAGGTGTCCATGGGTTAGGAAAGAATCTGCCCAGGAGGCGATTCTGTTTTATTATGAATATTCTATGTTTGCAGGGGGGAAGAGAGCTGCGCATGCGCATTGCGCAACAAGAGAGGTGGGAGAGGGTGAGGAGAGATACAGGGGAGAGGGTGGGAGAGAGACAGGGGAGGGAGAGACACAGGAGAGGGGGTTAAGAGGCACAGGAGAGGGAGGTGGGGAAAGAGACACAGGGGATTGAGAGGGGGGGAGACACAGGGGAGGGAGAGGGGGGAAGAGACACAGGGGAGGAAGAGGGGGAAAGAGACACAGGGGAGGGAGAGGGGGAAGAGACACAAGGGAGGTAGAGGTGGCGAAGAGACACAGGGGAGGGAGGAGGAAACAGACACAGGGAGGGAGAGGGGGTGAAGAGACACAGGGGAGGGAGAGGGGGGAAAGAGACACAGAGGAGGGAGAGGGCGGATAGAGACTCAGGGGAGGGAGAGGGGGGGTAGAGACACAGAGGAGGGAGAGGTGGAAAGAGACACATGGGAGTGAGAGGGAGGAAGGGGTGGAGACACAGGAGAGGGAAAGGGGGAAAGAGAAACAGTGGAGGGGAAAAGAGGGAAAGAGAAAAATAAGATATTATCCCATCATTTGTGACGGGCAAGTGTCAAGTAATAACAAAAGAATAATTGGAACCACATGTAATTCAATTTATAAATGATGTTTGTAAACAGTCAGGCTTGTTTATTATGTAATTTTTCATTTACAAAAACAGGAAATAATAGTAAAGTAATGTTATTTGGGGATTTGTTTTAATCTTTCTCTTATATTTCAATGAAATAATCTTTAAACAATCTAATATGTATTAGATATTTAGATGTTGATCTTTTATGAGAAAACTTACAATGTAAATAGCTGTTTTTCAATTTCTGTTAGGTCTGAGCTCCTCTCATATTTTGCCATCACAGCTGTGAAGCATATAGGCAGCTGTAAATGTAAATGGTGTTGCTCAGTCGTGTACGACTCTCTGTGACCTTACCGACAACACACCATCCTGAGATACTGGAGTGGGTTACCAGTTCCTGTTCCAGTGCCACAGTATACAGCTCCTATTCCCAGGTGGTCTCCCATTCAAGTACTGACCAGTGTGACCTCTTATTTCCCTGGCTGTATTTGAACCCAGGATGCTGTGGGGCCAGCACCTGTACTTGGCTACCTGGGAACCCTTTAGCAAAGATAGGAGGAACCTAAATATGGTGGGGGGAAAAATATTTTTTTTAGTGTAATATTTTTCAGGAAAAAAAAACTTTTCTTTTTCACAGTTTATTGAAAAATTGTGACCTTTACTAATTAAAACAAACTAATGAATCAATATTTTCTAGAGAAACATGTTGCAGTTAAAATGCCCATGTGTCAGTCATATAATGGGGTTTCATTTATTTAGTCAGTAACTAAATCAGTATCCAAAGAAAATTAATTGAATGTAGCTTTCAAAACTGGTGTCCAGGGGGGATGGGAGAGGATCTGCCCAGGAAGCTGTCTTGTTTTTATTTCTGACAAGTCTAGATGTGCCTGTAGGGAAGGAGGCAGATAAAGATTCATATCAGGATAGCCTGCTGGGCAGATCCTCTCCCACCCCCAGGAGAGAGATCATTTTACTAGCCCTGAAACACCAAAGTTCAAATGTAAGTCTTAAATGTTTTATTCTCTCCAAACACTGAGAGATACAGGGGAGGGAGAGACACAAGAGAGGGGGTTAAGAGGCACAGGAGAGGGAGGTGGGGAAAGAGACACAGGGGATTGAGAGGGGGAGAGACTCGGGGGGGGGGGAGAGGGGGAAGAGACACAGGGGAGGAAGAGGGGGAAAGAGACACAGGGGAGGGAGAGGGGAAGAGACACAAGGGAGGGAAAGGGGGTGAAGAGACACAAAGGAGGGAGGAAGAAACAGACACAGGGTAGGGAGAGGGGGGGAAGAGACACATGGGAGGGAGAAAAGCGACACAGGGGAGGGAGAGTGGGAAAGAGACACAGAGGAGGGAGAGGGGGATAGAGACACCGGGTGTAGAGAGAGGGGGGGAAGAGACACAGAGGAATGAGAGGGGGTAGAGACACAGGGGAGAGAGAGGGGGGTGAAAGAGAAGCAAGGGACAGAGAGGGGGAAAGAGACACATGTGAGTGAGAGGGAGGAATGGGGAGAGACACAGGGGAGGGAAAGGGGAGAAAGAGGAACAGGGTAGGGGAAAAGAGGGAAAGAGAAAAATAAGATATTATCCCATCATTTGTGACTGGCAAGTGTCAAGTAATAACAAAAGAATAATTGGAACCACATGTAATTCAATTTCTAAATGATGTTTGTAAACCGTCAGGCTTGTTTATTATGTAATTTTTCATTTACAAAAACAGGAAATAATAATAAAGTAATGTTATTTGGGGATTTGTTTTGTTCTTTCTCTTATGTTTCCATGAAATAATCTTTAAACAATCTAATATGTATTAGACATTAGATGTTGATCTTTTATTAGAAAACTTACAATGCAAATAGCTGTTTTTCAATTTCTGTTAGGTCTGAGCTCCTCTCATATTTTGCCATCACAGCTGTGAAGCATATAGGCAGCTGTAAATGTAAATGGTGTTGCTCAGTCATGTACGACTCTCCGTGACCTTATGGACCACACACCATGCTGATCCAATTTGCGTTCATGACAGAGATGGTCTCCCATTTAAGTACTGACCAGTGTGACCTCTTATTTCCCTGGCTGTATTTGAACCCAGGATGCTGTGAGGCCAGCACCTGCACTTGGCTACCAGGGAACCCTTTAGAAAAGATAGGAGGAACCTAAATATGGTGGGGGAAAAATATATATTTTTTAGTGTAATATTTTTCAGGAAAAAAAAAACTTTTCTTTTTCACAGTGAATTGAAAAATTGTGACCTTTACTAATTAAAACAAATTAATGAATCAATATTTTCTAGAGAAACATGCTGCAGTTAAAAGGCCCATGTATCGTTCATATAATGGGGTTTCATTTATTTAATCAGCAACTGAATCAGTAATCCAAAGAAAATTAATTGAATGTAACTTTCAAATCTGGTGCTCAGGGGGGATGGGAGAGGATCTGCCCAGGAGGCTGTCTTGTTTTTATTTCTGACATGTCTAGATTTGCCTGCAGGGAAGGAGGCAGATAAAGATTCTTATCAGGATAGCCTGCTGGGCAGATCCTCTCCCACCCCCAGGAGAGAGATCATTTTACTAGCCCTGAAACACCAAAGTTCAAATGTAAGTCTTAAATGTTTTGTTCTCTCCAAACACTGATTTTATTGTTAATTACATATTAAATAAATAAACTAAGCCATATTATATGAGTAATACAATTTTTGGAGTAATTTCCAATTAAATAATATGCATATTTTTCTTTTTTGCCGGGATCTAAGCTTTTGAGTAGGGTGTTTTCAAATTGGCCATGATTCCTCGAATACAAAAAAAGTCTTCCTTGGATCACATCTCAGGATTATTTGGAAGATAGAGAATGTTCCTTGGCAAGAAGTGAATTATTCATCATCATGCTCAATGGGAATATCCCCTATGACTGTCTAGTCTGATGATAGAAGATCTTCTGATGCCCATTTGGTCTAAGAAATATGCCTGCGCTACTCTGGATATGGTTATTTGGGGAGTAAAGAACAGTTCCTAATGTACCAGCACCCCACCCACTCACTCACTCCTGAGTTGCCTATACAAGTCATGAATTATGTTGATTACTTACCTCCAAGATCTTGCACCATTTATACCACAATTGGCCAATCTTGCTAACTGCTCTGCTAATCATCACTAACTTGGCATTACAATATTGCAAACCATTAAAAACATATGTGTGTCCATAAATACATACCAAATCAGTTATATGAGTCACATTAAAAAAGTCTGTGTGGCAAATTCACTAAGCTTCACATGGGCTCTGAATTGGGATCTTTCCTGTTAGCTTACCACACACAGTGGGGAGATTTTAGTGAATTTCTAAACCCTGCTGGATCCAAATCACTCAGTGCTCCTGCCCCAGACCACTTCTCATAACTGTTACTCTCCCGAACACCCCTTCCCATAATAGCAAACTTTCCCAAGACCATTACCCATTGCTACTCCACATATATAAACATCACCCTCACACAGCACCACCCCTCTTAGCATCCATCCCCATCCAGTCCTTATCAGCAGCCACCCCTCTTAGCGTCCATCCCCAGCCAGTCCTTATCAGCACCACCCCTCTTAGCATCCATCCCCATCCAGTCCTTATCAGCAGCCACCCCTCTTAGCATCCATCCCCATCCAGTCCTTATCAGCAGCCACCCCTCTTAGCGTCCATCCCCATCCAGTCCTTATCAGCAGCAACCCCTCTTAGCATTCATCCCCATCCAGTCCTTATCAGCAGCAACCCCTCTTAGCATTCATCCCCATCCAGTCCTTATCAGCAGCCACCCCTCTTAGCATCCATCCCCATCCAGTCCTTATCAGCAGCCACCCCTCTTAGCATCCATCCCCATCCAGTCCTTATCAGCAGCAACCCCTCTTAGCATTCATCCCCATCCAGTCCTTATCAGCAGCAACCCCTCTTAGCATCCATCCCCATCCAGTTCTTATCAGCACCACCCCTCTTAGCATCCATCCCCATCCAGTCCTTATCAGCAGCCACCCCTCTTAGCATCCATCCCCATCCAGTCCTTATCAGCAGCAACCCCTCTTAGCATTCATCCCCATCCAGTCCTTATCAGCAGCCACCCCTCTTAGCATCCATCCCCATCCAGTCCTTATCAGCAGCCACCCCTCTTAGGGTCCATCCCCATCCAGTCCTTATCAGCAGCAACCCCTCTTAGCATTCATCCCCATCCAGTCCTTATCAGCAGCAACCCCTCTTAGCATTCATCCCCATCCAGTCCTTATCAGCAGCCACCCCTCTTAGGGTCCATCCCCATCCAGTCCTTATCAGCAGCAACCCCTCTCAGCATTCATCCCTACATAGCACCCAGTTCTTGTCAGCAGCCAACCCCTCTCAGCACCAAACCCAGCACAGCACCAAACCCCTCTCAGCACCCACCTCAAATAGCACCCATTCCTATCTCCTTTCTTTCTCCCTCACAGAAGCCACCCCCCTGTATTTTGCTGCCACTTTGCAGCGCTTGCTCTCTTACCTTGTTCCCTGATACACATACCTAGGGCCTCATTCAATTGCAATTTGGCCAATTGAATAGGGCTCTAAATAAGCACATAGCATATTTTTTCTGCTCCACATTGCCACCTTCTAGAGCTTCAGTAGAAATATATATATATAAAAAAAAAAAGCACACATCAATTTCAGACCAGGGGGGATGTATGCAACCAAAGAGGAAAAGGGTGGCCAGAGAGGGTGGATAGGGGGGTGGTGGCAGCTTTGGGGGGATGGGGGCCCCAGAGGAGGGCACTGCACCACCTGCACCACTGGTAGATCCACCTCTGCCCATGACAGTCCAATCCCTTCTCATTTTAATGCATCCCAGCATGGCTTTTTCCTCGATATACGTTTCAAACTGTAAAGGAAACAGACATTTTCATTGATTCCCCTGTAGGTTGCAAGTGTGCAACATTTTACAATTGTTTGCTTAAGTGCAAAAATGTATTTATTTTAGATGCATTTGCTAACCCTGTGGAAAGAAAATAATTACTAAAGTGTCAAATTTATAGTATGCTCTTCTGAAAAACTTGACTTGATCATATGCAAAAGTTTTTTTAGAAAGTTTCAAATAATAAATGAAGTCTTTAAACTTTAACCAATGCAGGAGGTCCCCGGGGCTACAGACCACCCGACTTGCAGACGTTCCATACTTAAGAACGGGCTACCAAGGCTTTTTGTATGGGTTTATTTTTATGTGATGTTCGTTTGAATTAAAAGAAAGAGCACAATAGTTTCTGTAACTTATTATTACAGTACAGTTACATACTTCCCAAATATGTAAAATATTTCCCAAACTGCTCTGGTTTTTTAAGGGTTTCCAGTTTTATTGTAAATCGCTGCTATCTACTATCCAATACACATAATTTGTAGCAGACCCACCTGCATTATTATGGATTTCATGTTATATTCCAGTTCCCGAGGTCTGCATGTACGTCTGGAACACTTACTACCATTACTGACAGTACATTAAATTGCTATATGATTCAAATAAATTCAAGTGTGTTCATTCTGTCACACAATATCCAAACTTTTATTATGTGTATTAAGACCAGCCCTACGAGTGCTGTTCTGCTTTATTCTAAGCTCACCTATACAACAAGTCATCTAAAAGCAATCTACGCTGAACAGGTGTTTTCACAGTTTTATTTTATGGTCCTTTAGGCAAGGACAGATTTAAGATGCAGAATAGATTTTTGATTTATATATGAAGGAGTTTTGAAGAAAGCAGTGTCTTGGCTTATTATTTTTAAAATTCTACAGATGGCATTTACAGGAATGTTGTGTTTTGGAATAAATTGTATTTTAAAGGTATACTATTACTACAATGTCTTGTCAGTTAAAATCCCAACAGTTCCCTTTTTTCTTTATAATGAGTTTTATTTCATTTACTAGTAACTTGCCCGTCATAAATGACAGTATCATAGAATGTTATCTTGAATTGTCTGTGCTCTCTCTCTCTCTCTTTGTGTGTGCACTCTCTATCTCTCTCTGCCCTGTGTCTCTCTCTTTTTGCCTCGTGTCTCTCTCTCTCTTTCTCTCTATCTGTCCTGTGTGTGTGTCTCTCTCCCTCTCTTTCTCTCTCTATCCTGTGTCTCACTCCCTCTCTTTCTCTCTCTGTCCTGTGTGTCCCTCTCAGTCCTCTCTCTCTACTTGCCTTCCTCTCTGTCCTGTCTATCTCTGTCCTTTCTCTCTCATTCCCAGCTCTCTCTTTCTCTGTGCACTCTCTGTGCGCTCTCTCGCCCTCTCCCTCTCTGTGTGCGCTCTGTCTTTCCTATCTCTCTTGTTATGTCCCATCTCTCTCTCTCTGTCCTGTCTCTCTCTCGTTCCTGTCTCTCTTGCTCTGTCCTGTCTCTTTTGCTCTGTCCTGTCTTTCTCTGACCTGTCTCTCTCTCTCTGTCCTGTCTCTCTCTCTCTCTCTCTCTCTCTCTCTCTCTCTCTCTCTCTCTGTCGTGTGTTTCTCTCGCTCTCCTGTATTTTTCTCTGACCTGTCTCTCACTCTCTGTCCTGTCTGTCTTGCTCCTGGTGCTGTCTGTCTCTCTGTGTGCTCTCTCTCTCTCTGTGTGCACTCTTTGTCTGTGCACTCTGGTGCAATCTCTCTCTCTCTCTCTCTGTGCTGTCTGTGTGTGCTCTTGCTCTGTACCTCTCTCTTTCTCTGTACTCCTCCCTCTCTGTCTCTCCCTTATTGTGCTCTGTCTGTATGCCCTCTCTCTCTCTGTGCTCTCTCTCTGTGTGCTGTCTGTGTCTCTTTCTTTGTGTGCTCTCTGTCTGTGCACTCTTTCACTCTCTGGGAGCTCTCTTTCTGTGCACTCTCTCTGTGTGCACTCTGTGTGCTCTTTCTGTGCCCTGGCTGTGTGTGCACTCTCTGTCTGTGCACTCTCTCTCTATGCACTCTGGACGCTCTCTCTCTGCGCTCTCTGTCTGTGCACACTCTCTCTCAGTGAGCTCTCTGTCTGTGCACTCCCTCTCTATGTGCTCTTTTTCTGTACACTCTCTCTGTGTGTACTCTGAGCTCTTTCTCTCTCTGTGTGTGCTGGCTGTGTGTGCTCTCTCTGTCTGTGCACTCTCTCTCTCTGCTCTCTGTCTGGACACTCTCTCTCTGCGCTCAATGTCTGTGCATTCTCTCTCTCTCTGTGCTCTCTCTGTCTGTGAATTCTCTTTCTCTCTCTGTGCTCTCTCTGTCTGTGCATTGTCTTTCTCTGTGCTCTCTCTGTCTGTGCATTCTCTCTCTCTCTTTGCACTCTGGGCTCTCTCTCTCTCTGTGCTCTCAGTCTGTGCACACTCTTTCTCAGTGTGCTCTATGTCTGTGCACTCTCTCTCTCTGTGCTCTCTTTCTGTTCACTCTCTCTGTGCTGGCTGTGTGTGCTCTCTCTGTCTGTGCACTCTCTCTCTCTCTGCGCTCTCTGTCTGTGCATTCTCTCTCTCTTTGCACTCTGGGCTCTCTATCTCTCTGCGCTCTCAGTCTGTGCACACTCTTTCTCAGTGTGCTCTATGTCTGTGCACTCTCTCTCTCTCTGTGCTCTCTTTCTGTTCACTCTCTCTGTGCTGGCTGTGTGTGCTCTCTCTGTCTGTGCACTCTCTCTCTCTCTGCGCTCTCTGTCTGTGTACACTCTCAGTGTACTCTCTGTGCACTCTCTCTCTCTCTCTCTCTCTCTGAGAGAGCTAGAGCGCACAGAGAGAATGCAAAAACTGTTTGCAGTTATAATTTTAAAATTAAAAAAAAAGTTATTGAATTCTATAGAACCCACTCTTTTAAATGCATACGAGACAAATATGGGTGTTTAATTTCCATTTAAAGGCCACTATAGTTCCAAACTTTCTGCCTTGCATTTAAAAGAGCTTGTGTTATATATCCCAAAAACTTTTTCCCATGGAAAATAATTTAAAGAAAATGAATACTAAAACAGCAGATAGGAGGATAAAAAGTGCCTAATCTACCTTTAACTAGTGATATAAGAGGAAGAGTAAACAAGAACATATGGAAACCCTGTTAACTTCGGCTTTTTTATTTGATTTACATCAAAACCAACATGAACAAAAGCACAATATTTCCAATTCAGACATCCATTAGGCTAATTGCCCCTCTGTTTCCTGTAACTTATCAGGACAGAGGAGTAGAAAATAATTCCACACTGTCATCATTTTTTCTGCAATATTGATCAATTATTTCTACTACAAAAACGTTTTATAATGTTTACAACGTGACCTTATAAATGCACGCTGGATGGTTTTGGTCTACGGTGGCCCTTTAAGTCTTGAAAAACATGTCCTGCCTTAGTAACTATGTGTTTTTAAATTCATAACTGTGTACTAGGAAGCATCTGCTAATATGTTCTGTATTTTTTAAAATTACCAGAAGTTAATTTAATATTTAATGTCTTCTACAGCGAGTTACTAATTATAATGCAAAATCTAATGACAAGTGAGAATTCCTCGACTCCTTAGAGAGAAGCGACAATGAAGCTGTTTTCCATTCCCCTGAACTGAAAAATATATTAGAAGTATTTTTTTTCACGACACTCTGCAGTTATGAAATGTAGTAAACAAGTACATAGCTAACTATTGCTGAGCAATCAGAAGATAATTCGGACTTCCATGTTCTGATTAGCTGAAATCAGAGGTGGGGGCTGCTTTAAAGGAACACTGTAGATTATTTGTATTACATTTTCAACAGTGGAAGAAAGGAGGAAGTAGGTTAATTTGTTTATTGATTAGTAGGTTTAGATAAGATTTCATTTTTGGACACCTCCCTCCCTCCAATTGACTCATAAGAGGTAGCTTCCAAGTTTGATCCATAACTGTTCCCTTGTACCTTGATGGTAATTTCCATGCATTAGCCTCAGCAGATCTATGACGGGTAGTTATTTGCTGTGCATTATCTTAGGGCAAATAGATTTAGAGTGCTCCTTGTGACAGATAGTATACACATGCAATTAAAGGCAGCCACTGAAATTGCAAGCCCACGTGCTGATATTATTGCATATGGAATTTGCCCCAAGGTAATGCATGCGTCTGCCGAAGTAATCCTTGGTTGGTTGGGTCTGAGTTGCTGTGTCCAGTAGCGAAAATGAAGCTGAGCTTGATTTGGTGGAATAATGTTGGGGCAGAATGTATGTGTGTAGAAGTGACTGGCAGCGCTAGCACACCACCAACTTGATACCGACTTGATACCGACGAGATAAAATAAATATTGATCCAGAGGCAACCAATTTATGTGGTAATTGAATTGGCAGAGAGCCGTTGATGCCTTGGCTGAGTATGAGTAATGGTAGTCAAAATTGTCGAAACCTACCTAGTGATATGCCAAATCCATGATTAAGTAAAGGTAGTCTTCGATTTCCTGGCATTGCTGTGGGAAGGACATATACAGAACGTTGTGGTACATGCTCAAACCAAGTACGAACTCGGTTACCACCAACTTGCAGTTTAGCCTGGGATTCTTAGATTTCACAATGACAGAAATATCCCCTTGTGAAATTGTCTTGTTTTCTGAAAGCTCATTAGATGATATTAGAAGTGGTACAAGATTGACATCCTTCCCTTCTACGATATCTATCCTCAGGTGAGACCCGGGGTGAAATGCCAGAGCATGGTGGTCAGAGGGGAAGATGGCTGACCTTGACTAGATGAGGAAAAGATGCTGAAAGAGCGGGATTTTCAATGTGCAGGAACCTGTTCTCCATGGAATTAATTAAGGAAGCAATGTTTATCCTCGGGACGGTCCAGAGACAGAGCAAGGATTGTCTTCCTGCCATGGAGGGAGCCCTTCCCGGTGATGATGCGGCTAGGGATGGAATGATTAGGGTCAGCAATGAAGGGGATATTTGAATAGTCTGTGAAAGAAATGGATATTAGTAATAGAAGCGACAATGAGTCTGAATTGGCTGCCCAAGTAGGCCTGAGTGACTTGAAAGCAACAGCTAGCTGAGCAACTATAGTAAAAGAAGCTAGAATGACATTTGGAACAGAAGAAGTGACTTGAGATGGGTGGAATGATTGAACACAAATGATCAGAGCAATTGTATGAGAAGCGGCAATGTAGTGATGGACTACTGGGTCGTGATAAAGCGAGGAACCCAATGTGTGGTAGTGATTCATGAATACGAATGACAAGAGAGTGTGACTGGCAGGAGTGGCAGTAAAACGTCTTCTGAAGAAAGAGCACCAGAGGGGAAAGGAAAGGCTAAAATACTGGACAGCGGGCGCCTCCACAGTGATTAGGAGGATAGAGATTATAACACTTCCCAGTAGCCACATCACTTCCCACTAGCCCTCCGTCCATGCAAGATAATCTTGGGTGATCGTGTGTGACTCAGATATCAGAATTATGCGGCAGCCAAAGTAACAGATTGGGGGCTACTGGGAAGTAATGGAAAGGGTGTGGAGGAGGTTGCAGCAGGCTTATGCAAGTTGTGATCTCTGTCCTCCTACTAGATAAGGAACTAAGAAACCTACCTCCAATACAAAGTAGCAGAGATAGGTGCTGTTTTAAATATATATATATATATCACATATATAGTTGTGAGCGTACGAGTCGTTGCTCACGCTTGCGGGCTCGCGTAGCGAGCCCGCAAGAACTGCGTCCCTCGCGAAGCGAGGGACGCAGTTCCCCGCAAAATGCGGGTCCTCGCGAAGCGAGGGCCCGCATTTTGCGGTGGTGGAGGCTCAACGTCGGCTGTGTTAACACACACATACACACACACGCCTTTTTAACAGAATAAACCCAACCGCCCAGCCAACAAAAACCCAACAACGTCCCCGCAAATGCGGATCCTCGCGAAGCGAGGGTCCGCATTTGCGGTGGTGGGAGCATCCCAACATCGGCTGTGTTAACACACACATACACACACACACAACTTCATAACAAAAAAAACTCAAAGTCGCCTCACACCCGCTTACACCCAGACACACAGACGCAAGACTTAACAAAAAAACAGTAAAAAAGGCCCTTCACACGCTCTTAACACACATACGCACGACTTAGAAACAAATACACTGCGTCGTACACGTAAAAGCTAACTGCGTATATCGCAAAAAAATACGGCAACATCGCAACAAAATACGGCCGCATCGGAAAAAAATACGGCCGCGAAAGACCCATTCCAACCGCCGCGCATCAAAACATCACAAACACAAGAAATAAACACAACAAACACATAAAAAGTTTACTTACAGCACGGGGGGGCATCCGGCACCTCCAAAAGTTCATTTACACGTCCATTTAAGTCCAAAACAAAGAGTTTAAACGACCGAAAATCGGCTAAGCGAGAGAAAAAATGGCCGCCGAACAAAACGAAAACGAGGCTCCAAAAGTAACTACACTACACTTACTCGCAATAATGAAACACATACTATGCGGAACGGATCACACTCATATTAAACACCATTTTAACCACTACTACGCACAAAATGGCGGATGGAACGCAAATTGTAAGCTGGAACGCAAATAGCGCATGCGTATTGCGTTCTAACGGTCTAACTTTCCAGAATGTTCTACAAGTTTATAAATACTGCCTATTTGACAGAGAAAAATACATTTCTCCTCAGGTGATGAACACAGTGACTTCTGAGATAACTGCTGCTAAAACTTGAGAAGATAATTCTTTCCTAATTTACTACTTTACATTCTGCAAATTACAACTGAGAGGTAAGCTATAATATATTACTTATTTTATTATCAAGACAGGACATCAAAAAAATAAATTAAAGAAGACAAAGAGGTTTATGTATACTGACATGTGACACGCACATATATGCGTATAATGTATACTGACAGGTGACACGCACATATATGCGTATAATGTATACTGACAAGTGACACGCACATTTATGCGTATAATGTATAGTGACATGTGACTCGCACATTTATGTGTATAATGTATAGTGACATGTCACATGCACATTTATGTGTATTGCCCCTGCAACAAACTAATTAAACAACTACATTTAAATTACATTAGAAAAAAATAAGTTGGGACTATTAAATACTATTAAAATATGAGTCATGTATACTGATATGTGACACGCACATATATGTGTATCATCTATAGTCACATGTCACACACACATTTATGTATGTTGGCCAAAAATAAAAATAAGGTTAATTTAACAATTAAAATATGATTCATGTATAGTGATATGTCACACGCACACAAAAAAATTACTTTCAACTATGGAAATGTGCTTCATGTATGTGACATATGTGTGTAGCCCCCACCAAAAAATAATGTTAATTCAAATTAATTACAGAAGTATAATTCAATGAAATTAATTTACTGCAATTCAATAGATCACCTAAAACTCAATCTTTCTACTTTTTTTAATATTCAAACAGACTCTGCATCAACAGCGTCTCTCAACAATTTGCACCGTGCACTGTGAAGCACAATCCCTTTTAAAGAACACCAACAAAGAAGAAGAGGTAAGATACAAAAATACTTTAAATGCTGAAAAGGCCATGGTTTGTTAAATACAAATAAAAAATTCTATAATTCACTATTTCACTTTATTTTTCAAACAGACACTACAAGAAGACCGGCGGATTAAGATTGGCAGGAGGGGACCCTCTGTCATTCCACACTTCAATCAAGGTACAGTATTAAGTATAAAAAAGAACCGAACCATGAGCCTTATTCAATTGTGAGTTGGCTAATTGAATAGGGCTTTATATAAGCACATAATGGATTTTTTAGACAGACATTTTTAGTTACTGAACTTCTAACCACAATCAAGGTCTTCACTAACTAAAAACTTCTGTCAAAAATATTTTATGTGCTTATATAGAGCCCTATTCAATTGCTCAAAACGCAATTGATTCAGGACCTAAATATGTTTAATGGCCGAGTGCCTCATTCAAATGTGATTTGCCCATTTTAATAGGGCTCTATATAAGCACATTTGGTTCAATATGAGCACAGACCATCTTTTTTTACAGAAGTTTTTAACTAAAAACTTCTGTTCAAAAATATGCTCTGTGCTTATATAGAGCCCTATTGAAAAACCAAATTCAATGAGGCCCTCACAATATAACAAATCCAGCAAACAAAGGCCCTCATTCAATTGATATTTTGGACAATTCAATAGGGCTCGAAATAAGCACATTTAGAACCCTATTGAATTGGCCAAACTGCAATTGAATGAGGGCCAAAGTATGCAACATATGGTACATACAAACTGGTACACACAAAACAGGATTGTAACAAACACATAGCAAACTAAATTTATATTCTTTTTCTTTAACAACCTATAACCATTAGAAAAAACACTACATAAGTATAACAAAAGTGGTGCCCATCAAACAGGATTGTACGAAAACTCACACAAACACATAGCAAACTACATTTACATTCTTATTTAATGTTTAACAACCTATAAGCCTTAGAAAGAAGCCTAAATAAGCATACCAACAGTGGTGTGCACCAAACAGGATTGTATGAAAACTCACACAAACACATAGCAAACTACATTTAGATTCTTATTTTATGTTTAACAACCTATTAGCATTACAAAACAACATTAATAAGCATACCATCAGCGGTGCGCATCAAACAGGATTGTATGAAAACTCACACAAACACATAGCAAACTACATTTACATTCTTATTTTATGTTTAACAACCTATAAGCATTACAAAACAACATTAATAAGCATACCAACAGTGGTGCGCACCAAACAGGATTGTATGAAAACTCACACAAACACATAGCAAACTACATTTACATTCTTATTTTATGTTTAACAACCTATAAGACTTAGAAAGAAGCCTAAATAAGCATACCAACAGTGGTGCGCACCAAACAGGATTGTATGAAAACTCACACAAACACATACCAAAGTACATTTAGATACTTATTTTATGTTTAACAATCTATAACCCTTAGAAAAAGGCCTAAATAAGCATACCAAAAGTGGTGGGCACCAAACGGGATTGTAGAAAAACAAAGAAATAATGTCATTTTTTAGTTCATACAAATACATTCAAATAAAATTACATTTTCATTTTTATTTTATATCAGATACTGCGTCAAGAACATCGGACCAGGAGTTTCAACTGAGGACCACACCAGCGGACGAGGACTTTCAACAGAGGACCAGACCATTGGACGAGGACTTTCAACAGAGGACTACACCATCGGGCGAGGACTTTCAACAGAGGACTACACCATCGGACGAGGACTTTCAACAGAGGACCAGACGATTGGACGAGGACTTTCAACACAGGACCAGACCATCAGACGAAGGCTTTCAACACAGGACCAACAAAGATTCTGCTTCAAATCAAACTTCAACCAAGGTACAGTATAACAAGTAAAAAAAGAGAAAAATTAATTAATATTCTTCTTTAATGTTTAACCACCTATAAGCCTTAGAAAATAGCCTACAGAAGCATACCAAAATTGCGGCGCACCAAAAAGGATTGTAGAAAAACACAGAAATAATGCCATTTTTTCATTAATACAAAGACATTCAAATTACATAACATTTTCATTTTTATTTTATAACAGATACTGCGTCAAGAACATCGGAACAGGAGTTGGAACTGAGGACCACACCAGAGGACGAGGACTTTCAACAGAGGACTACACCATCGGACGAGGACTTTCAACACAGGACCAGACCATCGGACGAAGGCTTTCAACACAGGACCAACAAAGAATTTTGCTTGAAATCAAACTTCAACCAAGGTACAGTATAAAAAGTAATATCTATCATCTATCTCTTATTTGTCTTTTAGGGCCAATAATCTTTAACACTAAATACAAACTTCAATGTAAACTTAAAAAATAAATTGGCATAGTCCAAAAAAGTCTAAAAACACAGAATCTATACAATTTGTCATTGTAACATTCCAGTCCTAAACCCTAATTTAATTGACATTTGACAAATTGAATAGTGCTGTAAATAAGGACATAACATCTTTTTGAAAATACCTTTTTAGTTACTGAAACACTTGCTTTTGGATACATGTTTAATAAATAAAAATTTCTTTAAATAATTATCTGATGGCCTTATTTAGACTTTTATTCAATTGACCACATTGAAATTGATTAAGTATAAAATGTTAACACACTATTGATAACTATTTGTCATGAAAAACAACTTAACATCTCAAAATAAACTAATGGTACATTATTTTATTTTTACAGATTAACATGGCTGATAACGAGAGTAAACAAGAAAAGAAAAGACGCCAAGCTAGAGAACGACGACAGAGAGCAGACAGCCAGCAGACACCGGAGAAGAAGGAAATTCGACGAGAAAAAGAACGCAAAAGAATTGCAAGCAAAAGACTGTCACTTGCAGAAATTAAAGATATGTCAAAAAAAACAACAAAGAAAATAAAGCATTTACAACCTGTTGCTCAAACATCAGATGACATTTTACCAGAAAAAATACAAGAGATACCAAAAAAAGCAACAAAGAAAACAAAGCATTTAGAACCGTTTCATGAAACATTACATGACATTTTACCTCAAACAATACAACATATACCAAGAAAAGCAACGAAAAAAACAAAACATTTAGAACCTGCTGTTGAAACATTATATGACATTTCACCTGATGAATATGAAAGTCAAAATCCTATATGCTTTGCAAATTGTCCTCTACTCAAGTCTTTAGCAGTAGAGGTTCATAGTTGTGGGGACATGACTACTCAATGTCAGTTTTGTGAGGCTTATTATTTTAAACAGGAGAGACCCAGAGATGGACAATTTATTAGTTGTTGTCAAAAAGGCAAGTTCAAACTTCCAGAAAGGAAAGAATTTCCAATTTATTTAAAAAATATTATGACTGAACCTACTTTTCCAAACTACAAAAATTTTAAGACAAACATAAGATCCTACAATAGTGCCATATCCTTTGCATCCATGGGGGCAACATTAGCTGCTAATGTACCAGGACATGGTCCTTACTGTTTTAAAGTCCAAGGACAAATTTATCATCGCACTTCCCATTTACATCCAGAGGAAGGAAATAAAAGAAAATTCGCTCAACTATATGTCCTAGATACAATGGAAGCTGTTGACCAACGTATGCAGATGGAAGAAAATAAAAAATGCTTACCCACTGTTTTCATAGAGCTAAATAACATTATGGACAACAATCCCTACAGTAAAGCTTATAAAAAATTGGCAGAAGTAGAAAATGAACAACTACTTCATTCACAAACACATCAATTACCAATGCCGAAGGTTAATATGGTGCTTAAAAGAGACAGACATACTGATAAACGTCGTTATAACTTGCCAACAACAAATGAGGTTGCAATGGTGTTTCAGAATGATGAAGGAGAACCACCATTTCAAAGAGACATTCGAATATATCCTAGAAATGAGGACCAACCATTTATTAATATGAGTATCTTAAGTCCAAATTTAGATCCAATGACATATCCCATCTTTTTCCCACACGGAGAAGCAGGTTGGCAACCAAAATTAACTCTTCCCAGTTACCCAAATGCTAAAGCCAGAATCCGAAATAATGTTTCTATGCTTGAATTTAAAGTAGCTCAAATTGCCATTCGCAATGTATTTAATCCAATTTTATGTGGTGGGGAACTAACACAACAATGGATTATTGATTCATATTTGCAAGTTGAGGCAAATAATTTAAACTTTATCAAATATCAACAAGATAAACTCAGTGTAGAACAATATTCTGGACTCATGGACTATGTTGCTGACGTGGCTACAAGCAGAGACATGACAGCTGGCAAAGCCATCATTTTACCATCTTCCTTTCAAGGATCTCCTCGGAATATGAGAGAAAGATACAATGATGCTATGGCTATTGTGACAAAATTTGGCAAACCCGATTTATTTGTGACATTTACATGTAATCCACAATGGCCAGAAATTACACTAAATCTACTTCTTGGACAAACTGCTTCAGATCGACCAGATTTAGTAGCCAGAGTTTTTAAGATTAAATTAAATGAATTAATACGTGACTTCACTATAAATCAGTTATTTGGCAAATGTCTTGCTTATGTATATACCATTGAATTTCAAAAAAGAGGCCTTCCACATGCACATCTTCTAATAATACTTCAAGAAAAAGATAAATTAGATACTTCAGACAAAGTGGATGCAGTCATTGTTGCTGAACTACCAGATCCAGAACTATATGGTAGACTATATGAGATTGTTACTCATCGCATGATTCATGGACCCTGTGGTGACCTTAATCCACAATCACCATGTATGGAAAATAATAAATGTTCCAAAGAATTTCCAAAAGATTATAGAGACAAAACCTATGCCAATTGTGATGGATATCCACTTTATAAAAGAAGAGAAGGAGATAGTGCCATTATTCGTGGAAAAAAAGTGGACAATAGATATGTAGTACCCTACAATCCACATTTACTCATGAAGTACAACGCCCACATCAACGTAGAAGCCTGCACTTCCATCAAATCCATTAAATATGTCTACAAATATATTTACAAAGGTTACGATGCAGCTACTGTAGTCGTCAAAAGTGCAGACAACCCTGAAAGTAGTGAGTTAGTACATGATGAACTTGCATCTCATGTAGATGCTCGCTATGTCAGTGCGCCAGAAGCTATGTGGCGGCTTTTAAAATTTGAAATGCATGATAGATCACATGCAGTATATAGGTTAGCAGTACATTTGCCACAACGACATTTAGTCTATTTCCATGCTGGAAATGAAATGAATGCATTGGCCCAAAGTGAAGATCGTCACACTACACTAACTGCATGGTTTGCATTAAATTCCACTGATGCTGAAGCAACACAATACTTATATATTGAAATTCCATATCACTATGTTTTTGTGAATGGATTATGGAGACCAAGAAAAACCAGAGGCAATAAAATTATTCCAAGAATTTACACAGTCAGTCCAAGAGATGTGGAACGTTTTTGCTTACGGATATTACTTTTAAATGTTCCTGGAGCACAAAGTTTTGAACACTTAAGAACTGTTAATGACATTGTATATGAATCCTTCCATTTAGCTGCAAGACATAGAAACTTACTCGCTGATGATACAGAGTGGGAAAGATGCTTAGAAGAAGCAGCACAATGTCAAATGCCACGACAGATGAGAGAACAATTTGCTTTTATTTGTATCTTCTCAAATGCTCCAAATGCATTAGCTTTGTGGGAGACTTTTAAAAGTAATATGGCTGAAGACTTTATGCGACGATACAATGAACCCATTGCACACTTAAAAGCGTTAATGGAAATCCAAGAAGTCTTTTTAACTCATGGATTAAGTTGTGCAAGTTTTAATTTGCCTGATCCAGGTCTTATAGATGACATTAACTTTGAAGACTATGACATTCAACTACAAGCAGAAAGAACAGAAGAAAGACTTGCAACTTTAAATACACTACAATTGCAAGCATTTCATGCCATTAAAAATGCTATAGATGATGACATGGTGACAGAGCGTTATTTCTATCTTGATGGACCTGGCGGATCAGGGAAAACATATTTGTACAATTTATTAATGAGTTCAGTACGAGCACAAGGAAAAATAGCAATGGCGTTTGCCACTACTGGAATTGCTGCACTTTTATTAGAAGGTGGAAGAACTGTTCATAGTGGATTTAAACTGCCAGTGCCTATTTTAGAAAATTCTGTGTCAGATATTCGCATGACATCCTTACAAGCAAAGAAATTGAAGAAATGTAAATTAATTATAATAGATGAGGCCACAATGATGTCATGCTATGCCCTCCAATGTATTGACCGTTTGCTTCGTGAAGTCATGGATAATATTTTTCCATTTGGTGGAAAGGTAATGTTGTTGGGTGGCGATTTTAGACAAACATTACCTGTCGTTGTACATGGAAATCGAACTGACATTATCGAAACATGTATAAAGTCAAGTACAGTATGGAAACATTTTACCCATCTTCAACTGCAACAAAATATGAGATCAGAAGGCCAAACTGATTTCAATGATTGGCTTATTAAAATTGGAGAAGGAAGAACAGAAAAAATACTACATTTACCTGACGACACTGTAGAGATCCCACCTCATATGATTTGTCAACAAGATATCATATCGGCTATATTTGAAGGGAGCATAAATAATGAAGAATATTCCGAGCTTGCCAACCAAGTCATACTGACGTGTAAAAATAAAGATGCATTAATCCTCAATAATAAAATCTTTAAAAAAATTTATGCACCACAAAGAAATTATCACAGTGCTGATTCTGTACTTGCTGATGACAATGAAAGTCAGGCTAACTTTTCAACTGAATTCATAAACTCTTTAACTCCTTCTGGAATGCCACCACATATTTTGCAGCTAAAGAAAGGTGCAATTATCATGTTACTGCGAAATATGAACCCCAAAAAAGGCCTATGCAATGGCACAAGATTAATTGTTCAACAATTAAAGGACCATTTTATAGATGCTGACATTTTAACTGGGACCCATAAAGGAGAGAGAGTTTTCATACCAAGAATAGATTTAGCACCAAGTGAAAGTAGTCTCCCTTTTATACTTCAAAGAAGACAATTTCCCATTATTATGGCATTTGCCATGACCATTAATAAATCACAAGGTCAAACTTTCAAATCTGTGGGTATTTTCTTGGAAGAACCAGTTTTTGCACATGGTCAATTGTACGTTGCGTTGTCAAGGTGCAAAAATCCACAGGCTATTAAAGTTTACATTGAAAACAATGAAAGTCAGGGTGATTTATTAGAAGATGGACGTATTTTTACTAAAAACATTGTCTACTATGAAGTACTATAACTTTGAAGAATACTAATTAAAGATGCCAAGATTTTTTAAAAGCATTGCAAAATACATAACAATTGGTTGTTTAATTCAGTCATAATTAATGGAAGTCATATTTATGAATGATTCGCCTCACAAAATACTTGCCTTGCATTGTTAGTAAAAATTATGTTAAAATGTTAAGTCACTATGTTAATGTTTCTAATGTTACAAGTTTAAAAAATATATTTTCAAGTTATTTCATTCAACATATTACAAAGTGGATGTTAAGAGGTCAAGCACCTTTTAAGTCACAATGTAAATATTGTCTGTTATCTTAAGATTACTACCTACATTAATGTTTATCGCCAGTTTATGTGCTCAGTAATAAATTACTTTAATTACGTACGTTTTAAGAAGAGTTTTACTGTATGCCTTCTTCTACATTCAATGTATATTCAAGTTAACAATTATTGTGATAGAAATTGAATTTTAATACTGATTAATTTAAATGTCAATTGTTTTTACATTCAAATGTTAATACTTTTAATAAAAAATTAGGTTACAAAATGTATTCACTATGTTCCTGTTTATAATGTTTAAAATTATACCAATGTTTTGTCAAATTCTAAACTTACATAAAAAATAAAGTTCAAGTTTAAAAATATATACTTTGATGGTTATTGCTTACATATATTTTAAACTTCATGTTAAAATTTGCCACGTTTAAAGAAGGCTTTTTACTTTTTGATTTCCTATTCATTCAATGTATATTAAAGTTAACAATTCTTCAGATACTAATTACATTTTAAAAAACCATTACATCAACATTTTACAAAAATACACGTTCATATTAAAATACTTACAAGTGTTAAAAATATATGTTAATAACTAAACAACTTGACAAACATATACATCACATTGCCGTCATTTTTTGACGGGCAAGTCGCTAGTATATATATATATATATATATATATGTATATATATATATGTGTGTGTGTGTGTACAAAACAGATAAATAAATATATATATATATATATATATATATATATATATATATATATATATATATATATATATATATATAAAGAGTGAGGTAGCCGTGAATGTCCAGTAATCCAGTTGAATCATCAGAGTATTGCAGTGAATAGTGATACCCTTTTTATTGGACAAACGTATTCATAATAAAGTGATCGCTTTTTGACTTGATAAAGAGAGGCATTATCTCTTGAAAGCTTGTTGCTTTCAAGAGATAATGTTGTCCAATAAAAACGTTTGTCCAATAAAAAAGGTATCACTATTCACTGCAATAATCTGATGATTCAACTATATATATATATATATATATATATATATATATAAAGACACATACAGTCGAGTCCCATTATTATGACCACTAATATCCTGAATAGCCAGCTTGTGCATCACAAACAGCAGCTAGACGGCATGGTAGTGAGTCAATAACATGCTGGAAGGTTGGTTGAAGAATGTGTGGTGGAGGCGAACGTGAAGATCTAGATGGTCCTAGAGGAGCTCCATTTGGGGGCCAGGAAAGTACTTGAAAATTGTTGTTGTTGTCCTCCAACCACTCCCAGACAATTCTGGTCATATTACATTTTGCATTGTCCTACTGGAAGACAACCAACATGTATGGGTGAACATGATCTGCAAGGATGGATACATAACCCAATCAGTTAAGAGTGCATTCCAGAGGTCTGAGTGGACCCAGACAATGCTAAGAAAACATTCCCCAGACCATAACGCTGCAGCCACCAGCTTGTGTTCTTCCAACAATGTTTGCAGAATGTTTGTTCTCAGAGGTTTTGCACCTGATATACCTATGTCCATCCATCCGATGGAGCAGAAAACTTGGCTTATCAGTAGAGGTTCAATCTCGGTACTGTTGTGCAAACTGAACCATTTCAGACGATAAACCGTTGTCAGCATGGGTGCAGTGACCAGCCGTTTCCTTCAGAGCCCGATATGCAACAGGGTTTGCTGTACTGTCATTTTAGACACACATCTGGTAACCCCCTGGTTTGTTTAGATGGTGCGTTGCTCAACTGTTGCGTGTCGGTTGGCCCTCACACACCTTTGCAGCCAACGTTCAGCTCTGACAGCAATAGCACATGTGCTCCACAGTTTCCGTGACATGTATTCACAATGGTGCAGTTTGTCCAGTCACGGTACACTTTAACCACAGCAACATGCAACAAGTTCACAAAACTGCCAATCATCACCCCCTTTTCAAAGTGGGATAACTCGCACATTCTACCTGTGACAACGATGGTTGATATGTTTGCAGAATGCCTAAAAGTAGGCGGTGGTCCTAATAATGTGAATGAAAGCTACATTTATTTTTTTCTTCAAATGAAATGTGTAGACTTTGTAACCTCATCATTCACCACCACACTAACATCCTGCTCCCTTTTCAGGTTTATTGTAAAGTAGTATTTGCACCATGGCCACATTTTGTATCATTGTATTTAAAGAGCCACTGCAGTCCAGAGATTTGTAACAAACACTTAAAAGATCACATTTTCAACATCACAAAAAGGTTTTTTTTTGTGTGAAAAACAACTGATCTATAGTGTAGAAAAAATCATTAAATATTGACAGTGTGGAATTGTTTTCTCCTCCTCTGTCCTGATACATTATAGGAAACAGTGATCCTTATGTATGTCCAAACATCTTGTGTTCCCAGTGGAATTAATGTAGATCAAATAAGAAAACACAATTACCAGTGCCTTGTTTTGTAAGATTAAGGCAGATCACTCATATTGTTCTTATTTGCCTGATGTTTTAGTGTTCATTTTCTTAAACTAATATAATGTATTTATAGGTAGTAGTTATGTCAATATGTAGCTAGATTATCTAAGCGTTGATTTAAGATAAAATATAGTGGTTAAAATGTAGAAAAGTAACTATATTAAAGAGACATGGAAGGTTTTGGGAATTCACTAGGAATATTAATATTATTATAGTTCATTTATAACGCGCCAACATATTCCGTAGCGCTGTACACAAATTAAGTTCAGACAAAGATAAATACAAATTAACATTTAGCAAAGCAAGAAGGGCCCTGTCTTTGAGCTAGGAATCCAATGTCCATGGTGAATTTCCAAAGTACTTAGGATCGAAACTCACAGACTTACCATCTATATATAGTAATATATCTATTTACTTCTATGTACTTTATTTTTTTAAGAAATTATTTTAAATTCACTCACTTTGTACATGTGTGAATTTGCCCTCTGTAGCGCATGAATACACAGACTGTTAAGTACAGTGTTTCAAATTAGCCTGTCAGTGACGTCTCTCAAGTCACATGTTGCCACTGATTGCAACTCCTGTACTTAGAAGTACACTGTCTTCATGAGCCGCAGAATGGATGAACCAGTTAGGAACTATTTGTAAGACATTATACTGAAACAACAGAGCTTTAAGCACTTCTTAATAAAATACAGTTCACAAATTTAAATAAATACATAGGTATATTTTATTTGAAGTAAAATCCAGAAACCTTCTATTTCCTTTTTACTAAGTATATATTTTCTAGCATTAAGTATTAGTAACTTGACAAGTACTGCCTTTCCTTAGTTTTCCCTCAAGACAAACCATTATGTGCTTTGTCTATAAAACCTGAGTTGGATGGAGAATGTTAGTTGCATATTAATAATCTTTTAAAATTTTAAATAATTCATGAAAAACGTTTGCTATTGTTGGGCTAAAAATCTGTTCAAGGCTTTTCTTTGTTTTGTTATTTTTAGGCTAGAAATTTGCACGCAACAATGACTTTTCTGCAGAATTCAAATGGACACCTTGGCGAAACAAACACAAGATTGAAAAAAGAAGTAGAAATAAGTAGGTCACTATATATAGTGGGGAGAGAGAATGATGGGAGCTAGGCCATTGTTATAGCAAAAACTGATTTATTGTTTTCATTTATTAAAGGACCAGAGTAAGCGCGGGATAACGGCCTGTGAATATTTAGTTCAACGCTTGTTAATTTGCTAAATGTGTGTTTATAAAGTCAAGAATAAAAATATCTGGAAATAGAACAGTTCTAATAAGAATGATATCTGTCTGAGGTGCTGGGTCAGTTTCCCCCCTGTCACGTGACTCACAGTGTCCTAATACTGTAATAGACTCATTGTATTTATAAATTAACTGAATGTCCACTTCATAATGCAGATGGGAGTTTGTGGGGATGCATGATACAATTTGGTGACATCAAGCATGCTGTGAGACTTATATTTTGTTTTTAGTAATGTAAACCATTAGTAAGCATTCAAATTGATATATCTCTCTCTATATATATACAGTACTATCTGTCTATCTATCTATCTATCTATCTATCTATCTATCTATCTATCTATCTATCTATCTATCTATCTATCTATCTATCTTTCTATCCATCTATCCATCCATCTATCCTTCTATCCATCTATCTATCCATCTATATATCTAGCTATCTAATCTAAAATATCACTTTCTATTATATATATATATATATATATATATATATATATAATATTCTCTATGCTAATATAGAAATTACATTTTATATTAAAATACCTACGTTTGGGTGTTAGGCGTAAGAGATGTAGACTTATATTTAACAGAAATGCAGTTCACAAGGCCCTTCCTATTGAGAAAGCAGATTAAGAGGCCCCTGTAGTTTGGGGAAACCCTCACATGTTTGTGATGTATGTAATAAACTAACAACATTAGTAGCTGTGTAAGCCATAAACAAACAAACATCTACAATTTAGTGAACGCTGGTTGTGTATGTAGCCTGAGGGGGGAGTTATCCTACTGGGACTTGCTTTCCATGCAATACTATTATCAAATTGCTGTTCAGAGTGGAAGTTGTTCCATAGAACTGAATAGAGAGGTATCTGCAGCTGTGCTTCCTCCCATTCCTCTCAGATGTCTAATTTTGTTAGGAACAGTAGCAAATGTCTGCTGTCATTAAAGCAAAACTGAATAGTTAAAAATTAAGGGCTGAATTTTTTTATTTTGAAACTATCTGAAAGCATTTTTCACATTATTTTTATTTTAAAACATATTCTAACTATTACAGAGCTGCTATTGATTGGTGAAGCATTTAACCACTTTTAACCACTTTAAAGATTTCTATAAAATGCATGAACTGTGTTGTGTCATGTAGTAATACTCATTTATTACTTTACGGCACAGTCTGCCATATGGACTTTTTTATCTTCCTGGTAAAGACTGTGGATCATGTAAAATATTTTATGAATCCCTGGGGGAAGATACAAGCTCACAGGCCTGTGCTCACACGCATAGTAACCTTAAGCAGGTCTATATAACTGTAAATCAATATTTCAGCTGTATTGCTCAGTTCTAAGATAACTGGTTCAAGATTTCTGCTTGGAAGGAACTCTTGATTTTGTTAAATGTAAAAATTTAGCAATTTTTAATAAACCTGTAGTGTGCCATACAGTCGAAATGTCCTGAGAAACTTATACATTATAGTTTGCTAATATGCTGAAAAACATGGTAGCATGAGCTTTTTCTATCAATTGCAACTGGCAGAGCTACTGCAAGTGCCACAAAAAAGTGGGGTCCTTCTGCTATCTGGACGATGGAGGTTTTCTTGTTTTATTAGGGGAGAAGGGCACATAAGTTTAAAGAAAGGTAATCTAATTACTGTATATATATATACGAGTGGTCCCTGGGACAAGGACAAGGTTCGAGAATGTTCTTAAATCGGATTTGTATATAAGTCGGATACCTGAATAACAATAATAACAATCAACTCTAATAATTGTGGTAAGTGTGTAACGCTCCATGGGAGTGTACACAGTTACCATTACTTCCTAAGTCCGTACAGAGCTGCACGCACATTGCGCGGCAGAGCCGCACATGCGCATCTCACAGCAACAGCCACGAGCCTCGTGGCGGGTGGGGGGGGGGGGGGGGGGAGACAGGAGAGACGGGGAGGAAGACACAAGAAAGGGGAGGGGGGGAGACACAGGGGAGGGGGTATTAGACACAGATGAAGGGAAGAGACACAGGGGGAGGGAGAGGGGGAAGAGATACAGGAGAAGGGGATTAAGACACAAGGGAGAGGAGGAGGAAGAAAGAGTGGAGGGGGGAGGTAGACACAGGGGAGTGGGAGGAAGGCACAGGGGAGAGGGGGAGGTAGACACAGGAGAGGGGAGAGGGGGAGACACAGGGGAGAGGAGGGGGGAGCAGACGCAAAGGAAGGGACGAGACACAGGGGAGGGTGGGTACGGGACACACAGGAGGGGACAGACACAGGGGAGGAAGGGGGGGGGAGAGAAACAAGGGAGGGGAGAGGGAGAAAGAGACACAGGGGAGGGGAGAGGGGGGAGAGACACAGGGGAAGGAAGGGGGCGAGGAGACACAGGGGAGGGAAGGGAGGAGAGACACAGGGGAGTGAAGGGGAAGAGACTCATGGGAGGGGGGTGACACATGGGAGGGAAGGGGGGGAGACACATGGGTGGGAAGGGGGAAGACAAAGGGGAGGGAAGTGGCGGAGACACTAGGGAGGGAGAGGGGGGAGGGAGGGAAAATGACATATTATACCGTCATTTTTGACAGGCAATTTACTAGTAATACTATAATGGCTCATATGTGGTAATAATAATCTGTTGTCGTTCAGTCTGACTCTCCATGACCGCATGGACTGCAAAACACCAGGCATATCTTGTTTCTGGTTGTGCTCATCCATAAGGTTTTCATGCAAAATATTTTGGAGTGGGTTGCCAGTTCCTTCTCCAGTGGACCACAATTTGATGACCTGTCCATCTTGGGTGACCCTACATGATATGGCTGCATTGAGGTACACAAGCCCCTTCACCACGTCAAGGTAGCGATCCAGAATGGGAATAATAATAAAGTGTAATAATAATATTACCGATGTACTGTAATACTAAGTTACAGAATATATTGTGCTCTTCCTATTAATTCAAACTAATAGAACATAAAAAATAACCTCATACAAAAATCCTTTGGAGTCCATTCTTAAATATGGTTCGTCTGTAAATCGGGGACCGTCTGTGAATTGATCTTATCGGGGTGGAGACAAATACTCATCAAGAGGCTGATACGCTACTCTTTGAAAATTAATTTAATATTGAATATTGCTATTATGAAATCAGAATTGTATTAATGAATACTGCATAAAAAATAACAAATTCCTCATTCAAGGGGCAAAAGAAGCCTTGAGTGCAAAGAAGACACCAGCTGCTTCATTTGAAATATGTTAGTCAATCTGTCAGTGTCTTTAGTGGGACTAATGGAAACCTCACTAGTTGTAGAAAGCAGATTAAAGGACCAATGTAGTTTGGGGAAAACTCTCACATGTTTATGAAGTATGTAATAAACCAACAACATTGCCTGCTACGTCATAAATAAAAAATTAAAAAAGAATAAAATCTTTAATTTAGCAAACTCTGCTTGTGTCATGACTGAGTTCATCTTGGACAGATTGACTGTCTGTAGCCTGAGGGGTGAGTTATTCTACTGGGACTTGTACATTAACCTGGTAAATTAACACAGCTTTTACTTTTTTAATTCTTATTTGCAATTCTGTTTTTACTGCAGGGATCTATTTTTCTTCTTGGTTTATTCCAACCTGTACTTTCTCGGGGGTGGGGGGGGGGGGTCCTAGTAAATCAGCTTTCCACTAGTTCTGGCAGTTGTACATGCCACATCTAATCCAACACCACAAAACAAAATGGTGGAACGGCATAATTGGGCATATTCACTATAATAGTTATTAGTTTGTAATGCCTGCATGGTGCGTTCTCCGCAGACATTACTCACAATCTACTTACTCTAAATTGCGGTCACGCAGTTGCATGATTGCACTCGAATTTAGTGTTAGTAGCTTGTGAGGTGGCAGGTAAGTGAGAGAGGGGAGGAAGAGACAGAGGGGAGGCAGAGAAAGGGAGGGGAGAGGGAGGGAAATGGAGAGGGGGCGAGAAAGTGTTGAGGGTATGAGAGTGAGAGGGGGAGGAGGTGAGAGAGGAGAGGAAGAGAGAGAGGAGAGGAAGAGAGAGAGGGGAGGCAGAGAGAGGGAGGGGAGAGGAAGGGAAATGGAGAGAAGGAAATGGAGAGGGGGAAGAGAAAGTGCTGAGGGTTTTAGAGAGAGAGGGTAGGGTTGAGAGAGGAGCGGAAGAGAGAGAGCAGAGGCAGAGAGAGGGAGGGAAATGGAGAGAGGGAGATGGAGAGGGGGGAGAGAAAGTGTTGAGGGGATGAGAGAGAGAGGTGGAGGGGTGAGAAAGAGGAGGAGGGAGGGTGTGTGAGAGAGTAGGAGGGAGGGGGGAGAGAGGGGGAAGGGGGAAAGAAGGGGGAAAGTTGAGAGAGGGGATAGGGGAGAAAGAGGGGAAGCAAGGGTAGGAAGAGGGGGAGAGAGGGGGAAATGGAAGGGGAGGGGAGGGGGAGAGAGAGAGAGAGAGAGGGGGAAGATGGAGAGGGAGAAAGGGAGAGAGGGAGGAAGGGAGATGGAGGGGGGAAGAGAGAGGGGATAAAGAGAGAGATGGAGGAGGAGAGGGAAGAGGAGAGGGAGGAAGAGAGAGAGTGAGGGAGAGACAGACAGAACAGACAATTCAAGATACTATATGATACCGTCATTTACGACAAACAAGTTACTAGTAATATAATGAAGTAAATATTAAATAATATATTTTACATTCTAAGATTTTGCCAAGTTTAGTCCTTCCAAAGACTATCAGCCTTTAAAAGGGCTCTATATAAACACAGAGCATATTTTTTTACAGAAGTTTTTAGTTAGTGAAGACCTTGCTTTTGGATAGAAGATCACTAAAACTAAAAACTTCTGTAAAAAAATATGCTCTGTGCTTATATAGAGCCCTATTCAATTTACCAAATCGCAATTTAATAAGGCTGTATATGACTAAGCGGTTAACAAATGGAGTTCTGGTAAATCTCTACCTGCTGATACATATGGTCTCCATTTTTGATCCCACCTGGTATTTGTTATATTAATGGGAGAGGCTGATATTGGTGTGAGCTGAGCAAGTTATTCCCAAGGTACTTACAGTTAAATTTATTTCCTGCTCTGTTCAATTCGAAGTCAACTGACTAAAACAATCTGTGAATCCCAACTGTGAATGTACAAATAAATGAACAAAAAACTTAAAACAACGGAAATAGAACCAGCCCTGCTTTCCATCAGCTTCCAGTAGAAAGAAAATCCAGTACCACTAAAACAGGGAAATGTTTATATTTTATGATTAAAAGTTGATTTTTATTCAAAAACTCCAATGTATTAGAATATTTCATAACCTGAAGAGTCAACAGTTGTAAGTAGGGAGTATTTAATATAATACATGAGATCTAATGCTTAAGCATGAGTAATACTCACAATAAGTACCTCTATTATATATAGTAATTCACGTAAACTCATTTTTAAATTGAAAACCTAGATCAGGGGTAGCTAAGATCAGTATTGGAGAGCCACACACAGGCCTGGATTTTATGAGTCAATCAGGATAACTGAAGAAGTGATAGTCTCACCTGTACTCAGCAGGGAAATCCTCAAATCCTGTTTTTTTTAGGGCTCCGGATTCAATTTGCCTACCTATGCCCTAGATTTACTAAGTTTTACAGAGGACACCTAAACAGGTCCATTGTGGGTTAATTGGTTAGTGCAGTCCTGAGTCCAGGAAAAACTGCTATAAATCAGTGTCTTCCCTATAGACAATCACCATTACTGTGCATGCACTCGTCAGCTATCTGTTATTACTCATGGAAAAGCCAGTAGGCAGGATAAACTTTGTATTTAAATAGAATTAAAACTTTAGAGTTTTTGCTATTATTAGTGTATTTTTTTAAAATAAATAGATAATTTTGACTTTTAATCTTCTGCCTTTTCACACCATGAAGAGAACTTACAGTGAGGTAGATGGCCCTTTAAAGACATTACTGGAATTGGGACTAATGAGTTATTTTGCTTCCTCTCAACCGATGCTCAGTCTTTAAAAAGGAAAAATAAAGTCATTCAGATTTAATGTTTATTTCAACTAACAATAAAAAATGTAGCAGCGCAGTCTCTCTTTCCCTTTGGGGAATAATTATTTTTTTACTTTCGAACCAACAGGAATTGTTTTGTGGCCATATGGCAAACTCCCACTGCAAAGAAATAGCTTCTAACAACGACCAGAGAAAGTTTTCTGCAAGTTTAGATCTACACATGTTTTTCTTCCAAGCTGTTACAAAAATAATAAGTGTATTGTCTGGTATGAGGAGGTGAACTATACTTGGACAAGAAAAGTGTACAGTTCTTCTGATTTTGGGTATTTAAATGACCACAGCACAAATAAAAAAATGTATAGGTTTGAAACATTTGTGTCTGTGTAGGAACATAGTAATTGAGGTTGAAAAAAAACCTTTAGTCCATCAAGTTCAACCTTTTCAGATCTCCTCTGATTTCTGTAATATATGGATTAATTGTTAATTGATCCAGCAAAAACAAACAAAAAAAAACCCATAAAACATTTGTCTCAAAAGAAGAAAAAAGTTAAATTCCTTCCTGATCCCATATACTGGCAATCGAATTCCTCCCTGGATTAATACTCCTTCTTGGATATATTTTGGAATGCTTTTTTTATTCAAAAATGTTACCAATCCCTTTTTAAAGTTATTTATCTAATCTGCTGTCAACACCTCCTTTGGTAGAGAATTCTACCGTTTAACCACCCTTACTGTGAAGAACCCTTTTCTTTCTTTAAGGTGAAATCTTTTTACTTCTAACCTCAAAGGGTGTCGTCTTGTCAGTTGAAAACCTCTTTGCCCAAACATTTCACTTGACAAATAAGGACCCTGGATGTATTTATATAAGGTAATCAGATCGCCTCTAAGACGCCTTTTTTTCTAGAGAAAATAAGTTTAATTTGGTTAGTCTTTCCTCATAACTTAGCCCTTCCATTCCCCTTATTGGTTTTGTTGTCCTTCTCTGTATTTTTTCAGTCTTAGACGTTATTCCTAAAATTGGACTCCATATTGCAAATAAGGGCGTACTAGGTATTTGTATAGTAGCAGAATTATATTAGCTTCCCTTGCTTCTATACCCTTCTTAATACATGCTAATATTTTATTTGCCTTTGCAGCTACTGCTTGGCATTGAGCACTGTTACCTAGGTGGTTGTCCACAAGTACTCTCTAATCCCTTTCAATACCTGATACCCCAAGATAATTGGGTTGTCAAAATGTCATAAAGTTAGTTTTTAATCAGAAAAACATAAATCCTGATCCAAGGAGGTGACAAACTATTTTGTTGAAGATTATGCATGTGAGAGGGCATTTATATTTTTGCAGGAGCAGGACTTAAATTTGATGCTGCAGTCAGCCTGTTTATAAGCATATGAGAGGGAAGGTGTAAGATTCAATAAGATCCAATTTTAAAACAAACCCCCCTCACCTCTCCCTCACTGAGGGATAAAAAGACACAAAAATTATCATTCAACTATCAGGAAGTAATGAAACATGACAAGATGGAATTGCTTATAGATAAAGAGTCTCACAAAATTTTTATATCCCCTAAAAATGTTTTATATTCAAGTCTTACATAGATGCTAATGTTAGGTACATACTTCACAAACGTTCACCATTTAACCTGAACTAGGGCAAACCGTTTTTTTTTTTTGTGTTGCTTTTCGTGTTTTTCGATTTCCACGGTTCAGCCGTTACATTCGTATTTTGTTTGTGTAAGTGTTACTGTCTTTGGTGTCGTGTATTTTCTAAGCCCCGCGGGCCTGGCGTTGTTCATGTAAGTGTTACTGTGTGTGGCGGCGTGCATTTTCTAAGGTCTGCGCGCCTTGTATTGCAGAGCCTTGTTTTCATCCAATTTCAGATTTTATGCATTTTTCGTCTGCCATTTTATTTCTTGCTTCGCCGTTTTTCAAGTGACGAAACACAGGAAATTTGGTTTAAATTCGCTTGCTACCTCACGTCCTGGCTCTCCCCCTGTGCTGTTTGTGAGTGTGGTTTAATTTATTTTTGATGTTTTTTGTTGTTTTTTGTGTTTTTCGATTTACGCTGTTCGGCCTTTACATTCTTATTTTTCTGAGTTCGGATATCTTTTTCTAAGTCCTGCGCTCCTCAAGTGCTTGAAGCCTATATAAGTCCAGCATTCCTCAACTGCTTGCAGCCTATGTACCGCGTGTTTCCATCCCTCAAATGCTTGCCTCGCTTTGCGAGGCTCACAGGGCAATGAGTACTTCGAGCTCAGAAGGCTTCTATGCCTCAAAGACTCGCCTAGCTCTGTTACGACAGATCGCAGTTTGACAACTATTATTATTACTAGCGACTTGCCCTTCAAAAAATGACGGTCAATAAAATTTGAAACCATGGCAATGCTGTTTGCCACTCAATGTGAAGGTTTTTGCACTGTGAGGACCTTCGGCGCTCAATGCGAGCCTCTCCTCTGGTGTACTTTTGCTCCTCTGAGCAGCTCTGCGCTCATCACAAAGACAGATACATATGTCTATATTTTTGTAAGTAATAATCAATTAATTAGTTACTTAATGAATTAATATACTTTACCTAATTGTAATTAATATATCCATCAATCAATAGGCTGAAGAGCTAACAATCTTTTTACATTTTCTCCTCTGGTGTACTTTTGCAGATACATATGTCTACATTTTTGTAAATAATAATAATTAATTAGTTACTTAATGAATTAATATTCTTTACCTATTTGTTATTAATATATCCATGAATCAATACGCTGAAGAGCTAACAATCTTTTTTTCATTTTCCCGCAGAGTATAATGTCCAGTTGCTGGCATGTGGAGATATTTTTATGAATGTCCCAACTGTGCATAAGAAGTAGGCTGTGTGCGAGAGGGTAAACCGTTGGTCTATTTGTGTTCAGCGTTACTGTTGATGCGTAATGTTGTAATGTGCAAGTTCGGAGTGTAAAGTAGCGTCGTTTGTGTATGTTCGCAAGTATTTGGCGTCCGTTTTAGTAGTGTATTTTGTACCTCGTGCGTTCCTGTGTGAAAGTGGTACGCAGTTGGCGTTGTGTTGCGCGGTCCAGGGTCGTGTAGCCTCATTTTAATTTTTTTTGTCCGTCATTTTTTTTTCTCGCATAGCCGATTTTCGCGTGCTGAAACTCTGGAAAATAGACTTAAATTGGCGTTCCACCTCACTTCCAGGCGTCGTGGCTGTTCCCCTGTGCTGTGTGTGATATTTTTGTTGTTTGTTTTTTTTGTTGTTTTTTCATTTCAGTTTTTAACTTCGTATTTTTCGTACCTCTTTTTTTTTTCTAAATCCCGCATCTCTTATTTTATTTTTTCTAACTTCCGCGTCTCGTAATGTGAGTGGGGCAATTGAATATGGCTGTATATAAGCACATAGAATATTTTTTTTACAGAAGTATTTAGTTAGTGATCTTGTATGCAAAAGCAAGGCCTTCAGTAACCAAAAACTTATTTAAAAAAAGATGTACTTATATAGAACCCTATTCAATTGACTTTGCTGCTCATCGCTGAAGTCGAACGCACCACGCAAAGTTTGACGACATCTCGTAGTTCGACAATTATAATATGGGATTATTATCTTTTTTTATATTGCGCCAACATATTCCGTAGCGCTATACAGGGGTTAAGTACTGTGTGATGACTAAATCTAAGACAGCTTCATTTCTAGTAGTCTCTTGTATAACCTGGGCCAGATAATGATCCCTGAGTGTACTCAAGAACCTGCTCTCCTTAGCTGAACTGCTGGTCTAATTTATCCAGTTTATTTCAGGGTAATTAAAATCTCCCATTATTAGAACCTGTCCATGCTTAGCTGCATTTCCGATCTGTAACAATAATTGAATTTCCTCACTTTCAGCTATATTTGGGGGTTTATAGCATACTCCTACTAATATTCTTTTGGAATTTGCTGCTCCGCTATTTAACTCTACCCACAAGCATTCAACATTATCACTAGGTCCACCATTAATATCTTCTCTGATTATAGGCTTAAATTCAGGCTTAACATACAGACAAATTCTTCCTCCTCTTTTACCATTGCCTCTATCTTTCCTAAATAGGTTATAACCATCCAGATTAACAGTCCAGTCATGAGATTCATCCCACCACGTTTCGGTAATGCCTATTAAATCCCATTTTTCATTAATTGCTAATAACTCTAACTTTCCCATTTTTCCTGGCAAGCTTCTGGCATTAGCAAGCATACACGTTATGTTATGAGTCTCTAGTTCTGAAGTGCCTGCCACTGTACTTGAGTTACTTAGTACTACCTCCCTATTGACTATACTACCGTTCCTCCATCTCCTCCCCTATGAGTTGTTAATTCATCCCTTATACCCTCTACACTTTGTACCCCATTACTTATATCTATTCCCTCCCCCCACCTACTAGTTTAAAAACTCCTCCAGCCTTTCTGCCATCCCATCCCCTAGCACAAAAGCTCCCTCATCATTAATGTGCAATCCACCCCTTCTGTAGAGATTGAACCAAAGTGAGAAGTCAGCCCAGTGCTCTAAAAACCCAAGCCCCTCCTTAGTGCACCACATATTTATCCACGCATTAACCTCCCTAAGCTCCTTCTGCCTCCCTGAGCTAGCACGTGGCACTTTAGTATCTCAGAAAATACTACCTTGGAGGTCCTTGCCTTCAGCTTATTACCTAGTTCTCTAAAATCATTCTTTAGACATTCCATCTTCCACTAACTTTGTCATTGGTACCAATATGTACCAAGACCGCCGGTTCATTTCCAGCCCCTCCCAATAATTTGTCTACACGATCCAGAACTGGATGAACCCGAGCACCCGGGAGACAGCAAACTATTCGATTGCTGGGATCTGGGTGACAAATCACTATGTCTACCTTCCTAATAATAGAGTCCCCTACCACCAAAACCTGTCTGTTGCTCTGCCTATTCTGCCCTCCCACTCCTCCAGTAGAACTGTTCTCCCGGCTGTTAGAGGGAACAGCTCTACATGGCATTGCCATTCCTGAATGGACATCCCCAACCATTTCACTCAATCTGGCAAATCTGTTGGTGCCTGTTCCCCCTAATTCCCCTTCTAACTGTAACCCAGCTACCTCCCTGGACATCCTCACTAGCCCCAGCTCCATCCTCTTTGCTAGGCCCAGCTAAACTGTGCTCCATGAGCACCAACCCCCTTTCCAATGGAGCAATATCACTAAGTGCTGCAATTCTCAGCTCCAGATCTCCAATTTGAGCTTCCAGAGAGGAAAAATGCTCACACCTCTCACAGTATTGCATACATATGACAGGACGTACACTGAGTGAGGTTGCCACTGGACTGACTCATATTTATTATTATTGTCTACAAAAATCCAGTGGGAAAAATAAAGACTATAAAATAATATATTTGTATAAAGTTTTGTAAAAAAAAATAATATATATATATATATTTTTTTTTTCTTTTTTTTATTCCTTCTCCTTTGCACTGTAAACCTGCCCTCCCTTTTCTTTAAACTCCCTCTTTTTATTTAAAGTTCTACACTTTTAGCAGAATTGCACTTGATACTAGTTCACCATTTCTCCTGTTTATATTAACTTCTGCCTTCTCAACTGGGCACAATTAGTGCACTCTGCAATTTATCAGCCTTTACTTGCAAAGGAAAATCCACTTGCAATTACATCAGTCAAGCCACAGGGTCAGGGTCATGATTTTAAATGTGATTCGGGAAGCTATGGAAAGCCAGTGGAGTGATTGACAGAGAGGAGCTGCAGACACTGATTGTTTGGTATTGAAGATGAGTCTAGCGGAGGCGTTCATTATGGATTGGAGGGGAGACAGACAAGAGATGGGTAGGCCAGCAAGGAGTGAATTGCAGTATTCGAGTCGAGATATGAGGTGAGAGGGAATTTTAGCTGTGTCTTCTATAAGATAATGATGAATTTTGGAGATGTTTTTTAGGTGAAACTGACACGATTTTGTTATTGATTGGATGTGAGGAATAAAAGAAAGGGCGAGATCCAGTAGAACCCCAAGACAACGGGATTGGGAGGTGTGAGTAATGATGGTGTTGTCAACAGTGAGAGATATTTGAGGAGTGGAAGCTGTAGCAGAGGGTGGAAGGATTTGGAGTTCAGTCTTAGACATTTTGAGTTGACGGGCGGACATCCAGGAGGATATGCTAGAGAAACAGTTGGAAACTTGAGCTAAAAGAGAGGGGGATAGATTGGGTGCAGAGAGGTAGATTTGAGAATCATCTGCCTAGAGATGATACTGAAATCCAAAGGATTTTATAAGGGTGCCAAGGGAGGATGTGTAAATGGAGAAGAGGAGGGGGCCTAGGACAGAACCTTGGGGAACACCAACAGACACGGGGAGAGGTAAAGAAGAGGTGCCAGAGATGGAGACACTAAATGTATGATCTTTAAAATAGGATGGGAACCATGAAAGATCTGTGTCCTGGATGCCAAAAGAGTGGAGAGTTTGGATTAGAAGAGGGTGGTCAACTGTATCAAAGGCAGCAGAGAAATCCAGGAGAATTAATATAGAGAAGTGACCCTTTAATTTGGCTGTTAGCAAGTCATTGGTGACTTTTGTGAGGGCTGTTTCTGTAGAGTGTTGGGCCCGGAAACCAGATTGGAAGGGGTCAAGAAGGGAGTTGGAGGAAATAAATTGAGTGAGGCGATTGTAAACAAGCCGCTCAAGCAGTTTAGAAGCCAGGGGAAGTAGTTAAATAGGGCGATAGTTGGAGGCAGAAGCTGGGTCAGATGAGGGCTTCTTGAGAATGGGTGTAACTGTGGCATGTTTTAAAGAGGATGGAAACTTGCCAGCGTTTAGGGAGAGGTTGAATAGAGGTGTGAGAGCTGGGATAAGTGTGGTTAATGGGGGAGGGATTAGCTGTGATGGAATAGGATCATGTGGACATGTTGTAAGGTGAGTGGTTGATAGTAAAGTAGATACTTCATCCTCGTTACAGGGTCAAAGGAGTCCATAGTGGAGGAGGGATTGGGGAAGGGTAAGGGCTGGGGGTTGTTGGTTTGTGGAGAGGATGGTGGGATAGGACCAAGCTGGGAGGAGAGCTCATTTCAGATGGTTTACATTTTATTTTTAAAATGGCTGGCAAAGTGATCAGCAGTGAGAGAGGAAGCGGTAGGAGGTGGGGGTGGGCAAAGGATGGTGTTGAATGTAGCAAAAAAATGTTTAGGGATGGAGGACAGGTTTGATATTAGTGATGAGACGTAGTGTTGTTTGGCAAGATTGAGGGTAGAGAAGTAGGAGCGCAAGGTAAACTTGTATTGGAGAAAGTCTGCTGAAGTGCGAGATTTCCTCCACAGTCGTTCTGCAGTGCGTGAGCATCTCTGTAGATAGCGTGTTTGTGTAGTGTGCCATGGTTGTGGATGAGAGCGAGGGTGTTATATGTGATTATTATTTATTTTGGTATTCTTTTCTGAGCTGATTGTCAGGAGGGTGTGTCCTTGCAAACTAATGAGCTTTCCATTAGTCCTGTCATGCACTGGCAATTTTGGCAACGGGAAAGGTTCTAGAAGGTGAGAATCAGTTACTCTGGATGCTTCTTAGAAGTAAGTGAAGATTATACGTTACATTACAATCACAGCGAGGAGGATAACATTAATTAAATTACCAAGTTTAAACATGTATATAAAACCAGAAATGTTTTGCCTAGTCTCCTTAAAAACAAAATTATAAGTTGCTCTGAGTTTGCCACAGGCCAAGAATATCAGTATACATTACATGCTTCTGACCTTTTAGCCCTAAACATTTTTGCTTGCATCAGTCACTAAAACCAGTTTATTTGAATTTCAATGGTAATTCTGGTTTACCTTATTTTAGGTGGGTTCTTGAACTTAAACTTAGAAAAACAAGCAAATGTACTCTCAGAGGAAATTTCTGCCATTTTTGGTTCGAGATTACTTACGTTTTTGTTCTTTTCGTTGGCATAGCAGGATTTTCAGCAAACAAACTAGAAATTCTGAGTCAGCATAACATTTATGAATGCCCTTTCATTTCTATGTTTTCCTTTGATTTCTTTTAAAATATGCAAAACCAGCAAGCAGCGTTTCTTGTTCTATTTCATTAAACATCCAGACGGATACTAAGCAAATATTGTTGAGCATGTGCTTAAAAGAGCTGGTTTAAACATCTAAATTAGAAATTTACCGGAGGTGGTCTTGACAATGCTGCAAAGCTGTAGTTCCATAGTATAACATGGGATTTGTTTAATTTGCAGCACTTGTTTTTAGTGCATGCTAAATAAATATGTGAAATCTATGGCGCTTTAATGTAAGGTTGATTTATCTTTTTATTTTATTAATAATGTATCATTCTTTAGAAAATTAGACAATAAGAACATAATTGGACTATACAAATTAAAATACGGTAACAAATTAAATTAATTAATCACACGTGGTTAATTTATTACAGTCACCTGTCATATTTAGAAACATATCTAACTGAGACAAAGTCCTTCTATCATGTCTGTTTGCTAATGTGTCTTTTTTAATGCGAAGCTGCATTAAACATCCTATTAAAAGTGTAATGGTACAACTGGTGTGAAGTGCCATGAACATGCAAGTTTTACCTTCACTCTCTGTTCCTTTTATGACTGGGATTGGAAGGAGTGTTGATGCTTTTCAAGATTCAGAACATTAAAGGATTGCTGTAGAATAGGAAAAACGTAATATGTATGTGAAGTTTTTAATAAATTAACTGCATTAGCATCTGTGAAAGCCATGGGCCTAAGAAGCATATTAGATACATTCTTTATTTTAGTAGACACTCCTTGTGTCTTAAAAATATATTTATGTCCACATTTGCTTGGAGACTGAGTGAGAGAGTTCTCCTAATTTATTTTTATGCATTGAAGAGTGAAGGAGGACTTGTTGACTCATTGGGGGATTCAGATACAATTTCAGCATTAGAAACTTCCCCCTCCTCTTCAGGGACTCAGTAGAGGCACCTTGAATTTATACTTGTAAGCCTAGCTTGCCCTGCTCTATAACTGCCCCCTCGTGCCTTGAAATGGAAATATAACCATCATGGCAGCTTCCATGCACTAGCAGAATCTGCTAAAATGAAAGCTACAATTACATTTTATGCATACCTTACAGACTGTAGTCATAATATTTCAAACACAAAATTCTGGTGATGTTTAAAACTTGTTTTTTAAATGCATGATAACAAAATGTTGAATTTTGTTGTCATTTTAATTCACTACATTAATGTTTTTGAAAGCTGTTGCCGATGGAAGAAAAACAGAAATTCATGCATTTAGGGAAAGTCTGAAAAAGGCAGGAAGGCAGATAAGACTCCGAGCCCCAGAGAGCTCACTCAGCAGATTAGTTGAACACTCACTCAGGAAGGTGTTCCTCTCCCGGATAGATGTTTTCCAAATTCAGCTCTTTGGGGAATCTAAAGGAATTAGCAGCTCGCTGTTTCTTTTGCATCATTGGCAACAGAGTTGTTTTGGTCAGGACTCAGGAGAAATAACATGGATCAAGTCGTTCTTCCTCTCTTGACAAATACATTTGCTCGGTTTCTTATGGGTTGGAGTCACAGTTTAAAATGTAGAGAAAAAAAAACACAATGGTTTATTACACAGAAACATAGAAACACTGATTCAATAAGGGAAACCCAACAGGTCAATAACCAACAGGTCAATATAGTCTGCTTATTCTATATACCTAAAAAGATGGGCTTTTAATAAAACTACGGGATAAGTTTATACATACTGAAAGTATGCTTTAATTCCCTTACTGTGGTTGTCCATACCACTTCCGATAGATTAGGGGTCCTCAACCTTTTAATACCTACCTCCCACTTTTGATGGTAACATTTCCTTACCGCCCACCTGTGTCGCAGTAACTCAATTTACCCTATGTCATTTCTGGTTACATAAATCATATGACCCTAGCTATGTATCACCTTGTACTTACTAGATAGTGATCCGGTCCTGACTGCTGTCCCTAGGTATGTATCACCCTGTACTTACCAGATAGTGACCCGATCCTGACTGCTGTCCCTAGCTATGTATTGCCCTGTACTTACTAGTTAGTGATCCAGTCCTGACTGCTGTCCCTAGGTATGTATCACCCTGTATTTACTAGATAGTGACCTGGTCCTGACTGCTGTCCCTAGCTATGTATCACCCTGTACTTACTAGATAGTGATCCAGTCCTGACTGCTGTCCCTATGTATGTATCACCCTGTACTTACTAGATAGTGATCCTGTCCTGACTGCTGTCCCTAGCTATGTATCGCCCTGTACTTACTAGATAGGGATCCGGTCCTGACTGCTGTCCCTAGCTATGTATCGCCCTGTACTTACTAGATAGTGATCCGGTCCTGACTGCTGTCCCTAGCTATGTATCACCCTGTACTTACTAGATAGTGATCCGATCCTGACTGCTGTCCCTAGCTATGTATCACCCTGTACCTACTAGATAGTGATCAGGTCCTATCTGCTGTCCCTAGCTATGTATTGCCCTGTACTTACTAGATAGTGATCCGGTCCTGACTGCTGTCCCTAGCTATGTAACACCCTGTACTTACTAGATAGTGACCCGGTCCTGACTGCTGTCCCTAGCTATGCATCGCCCTGTACTTACTAGATAGTGATCCGATCCTGACTGCTGTCCCTAGCTATGTATCGCCCTGTACTTACTAGATAGTGACCCGGTCCTGACTGCTGTCCCTAGCTATGTATCGCCCTGTACTTACTAGATAGTGACCCGGTCCTGACTGCTGTCCCTTGCTATGTATCGCCCTGGTGCTGTGAGTCTCTGGCATGTGATATCAGTCATTAACTGCGCCACCTAGTGATTACCCCGCAGCCCACCATGAAAGCTTGAATCACCCACTAGTGGCAGTAGGGACCAGGTTGACTACCACTTCGTTAGATGATTGTTCCACTCTCTTTGGAATATAGTGCTCTTGCACATTAAGTCTACCTCTCCCAATCTCCAGCTTCAAGTCATGACCTCTTCTTCTTGCTTTCCTCTTTCACTAGAAGATATTTCCCTACTGACCTTTATTAAATGCTTCTGACATATCTGAATTTTTCTATCATGCCACCCATCTCCATTTTTTGGTATGAGCATTTTATTTGTTTTCAGGAGCTATTCATGTGCATAAAATAATAATAATAATAATAATAATAATAATAATAATGGATTTCTCAAACATTTAGCACTTTAGAAAAAATGATTAATAAAATGTATATCCACTTTTACATGGTTTTTAAGAATAACCCAAAAAACTTCTCGATTTTGTGGTTAATGGGTCCTTTTACTATGTATCATCTATTTTTAATTCCTTTTGTTAATTGTAGTCAAAATGAAAAGTTTTACAGGGTTATTAAGCCAATATGTTCTTTAGAATAATTTATATTTTATATATATATATATATATATATATATATATATAATATATATATATACTACCGACTTGCCCATCAAAAATGACGTGGCAATAAAATTGTAGGGCAGGTAATGCTGTTTGGCACAGACATTCATTTTATTGGTGGTCTGAGATCCTTCGGCACTCATTGCGAGCCTCGCGCTGAGCGCCTTCTGCGCTCATTGCGAGGCTGTTGGTTGTTGTATTTTCTTTCCTGAGATACTCTTTTGATGTTATTGTTTGTTCGGCGCTGATCTGCCATTTGCGCTTATTGCAAGGCTTTGTGTGATATGAGCAGCGTTGGCGGTCGTTGTGAGGCTCGCGGTGAATGGCTTTTGTGTTTATTGCAGTAGTTTTTATTTTTGTGTATATGTGTTTTTGTTTGGTAATTAAATAACTAATAAATTAATAAATTAATATACTGTACCTATATGGAAGTAATATATGCAGGAAGCATTGTGCTGAAGAGCTGACAATCTGTTTTGATGTTCCTGCAGCATGCAATGTAGCTTTGCACTGTTGTGGAGCTGAGGTGAAAGTGTCAGCAATATGTGCACTGTGTAGTGTAAATAGGATGCGTGCGCGAGGGGAAGCCGTTAGTGTAGCTGTGTACTTCCGCATTGTGTAAGTTAGTGTTGTAAAATGGCGGCGAATGTGTATGTGGTACATAGGTGTGGATGATTTAGCGTCCTTGCTAAAAGTTTATCTTGTACCTCATGCGCCTTTTTGGAAAAGCTGTATGTGCTTGGTGGTGTTTTGCGGCTTTAGGGTCCTGTAGCCTCATTTTCGTTTTTTTCGGTGGCCATTTTTTCTTTCGCTTAGGGGATTTTCGTGTGTCTAAACTCGGGAATTTGGACTTAAATTGAGGTGTAACTTCACTTGCAGAGGTCCTTGCTGTGAATAAGATTTTTATGTTTATTTTTATTTTTTTGGTGTATTTAATGTGTTTTTAATGTTTTCAGGTGCGCGCGGTTCGGCCGTTACGGTCGTATTTTGGCGAGTTCGTAGCAGGTTTTTTTCTAAGTCCCGCGTCTCGTATTTTTTTTAGGCTAAGTCCGTAAATTTTGCCCGTAAAAAGTCCCGCGATTTGTATATTTTTGTGTAAGCCCGTATTTAGTGATTGCGTATTAGATCTATTTTGTTAAAGTGCCTCTTGTGTGTGTGTTTATAACCGTTTGTGAGGCGCCGTAGAGCCTCCACCTCCGCAAATGCAGCCCCTCGCGAGCCTTCGGCTCATTGCTGCCGACGTTGGAGCCTCCACCTTCCGAAAATGTGGCCCCTCGCTTCGCGAGGGTCCGCATTTGCAGGCCAAACTGCATCCCTCGCTTCGCAAGGGACGCAGTTCTTGCGAGCTTGCAAATCGTGACGATGATTCACAGTTTGACTATTATATGTGATATATATATATATATATATATATATATATATATATATATATATATATATCCTATTTGAATGTTTTTAATGGTTCAAATAATGAAAAATACATGTTTGGAATTTGAATTTGAAAAGTAATTTTTTTATTAATTTATTTAGTACACAGTATTTGATTTACAGTAGGTGCTTAATCATCAAGGATAGAACGGTTCAAATAATCACTTCTTCTGAAACAGATGATCTTTTTAACGAGCCTCCATTGATAATTGCCGTGGTCTAATGTGATCCAATTTAAAAATGTGGGGATGTTACATTGAAATAATTACACCAAATTGTGATTAAACAGATGCACATTTAATGTAAGTGAGATACACCTGAAGTCTATTTTCCACAACATACTTATATTAAAGTGCAATTTTACTAAAAGCTGGGACTGTGATACATTTGGCTATTGTCATAAAAATTTACTTTGAATCCATCTTTTTCGCTACTCAAGTTCCAATATAATTGGCTATATAACACTGTACTACATGGAGCCAAGTGATCACTGATGTCTCAAGCTGAGATGCCCACTATCCCATCATATTTTGCAGAAAACTATTGTTACACATTATCAGTCTCCTCTAAGTTTGTGCCCTTGTTTCAGCAACTTTGATGGAGGAATACAATACAAGATGTATCCAGTGATACCAAAATACCAAACAAAACAAACCAATGAAATTCATAGGCCTAGCTTCCACTGAACCATTACTTTACTAATAAACAGATTCTTCATTAACTAGCTCTCATCCAGCTAAACCTGGATGGAGCAAAACAAGCAGTCCAATCGTTTGTAAAATCACAGGCCTGTATAGTCTTCACATCTCCAAGTCTCCATTCTTCTCCAGGAGGTCATAAGCTGCTGGCTGCTGTCTCTCTGTGTGTTTGTGTTTTTCTCCAGGTCAGACAAACTACCAACAATCAGCCCATCGGCAGCCCCTCCTATACTCCAGGAGCAGTCTTAAATCAGGATTGCCCGGGTGCACCTAATTACATGAGCAGGAAAGTTAACCCCTGAAGTCCTACTAGGGGAATTGAGAGTAGCAGAGTCTGTGGCTCAAATAAACCCTTGAATAAGTTTGTCACAGTAAATACTACAATTTATAATTTGGCAAATGGCTTTCCTTCTTCTAATAAACCCCTAGCGCATGATGGAAATGATAATTTCACAGACTTTTATGTTGGTGGGAGGAGCAGTCGTATGAAAGGATTGTTTGTAAATTTTGACAAAATGCAGTTAGACATATTAAATAGTGCTCATACAAACAGTATATTTTCATGTAAAAATGCTTTTTTTTTTTTTCAAAATCAGCTTTTAAATTCTTGCTAGATGAATATATTAGTTCAATATCCCAAAAAATGACCAGGAACGGTTATATACAGGGGCAGAGCTACCGCCGGTGCAGCCAGTGCATTGCATCAGGGCCCTTGCTCTGTGAGGCATCATTCAGCCACTCAAAACCCCCAGGGGCCCCTTGTCACACTATTCACAGTCCCATCAAGCATCCTGCACTACATTCACCCCCCCCCCCTCCCCCCTCTTACTTGTGCCTTGCAGCCCCTGTCCCGGTTTCCATTGCTCATAGGTTGGGTATCCTTCCCCTGACGGAGCTTCATTCGGCAAGGTCACGTGACATTATTAGGATTGAATGAGGTGCTCCTGAGAGGGGCCTGTGTTATTTTTTTGTGGGGGTGAATGGTGATGCTGAGGGGGCCCTGGGGGTGAATATGGCAGCTGAGGGGCTTGGGAAGATTAATGGTGCGGCAAGGGGGCCCTGCGGGTGAATTTGGCTGCTGAGGGGGTCCTGTGGGGTGAATATGAATTGTTTTGGAGGGATGAATGGTCCTCCTGAGGGGGGGCTTGAGTTTTTTTGGGGGGAGATGAATGGTGCTGCTGAAGGGGCCCTGGGGGTGAATATGGCTGCTGAGGGGGCCCTCGGGGGTAATTTTGACTGCTGAGGGGCTTGGGGGATGAATGCTGCAAAAAGTAGGCCCTGGGATTTTTGGGGGGAGTGAATGATGCTGCTGAGGGGGGCCTGGAGTTTTTGGGGGGTGAATATTGCTGCTGAGGGGGCCCTGAGGGGTTCGGGGGGTGAATATGGCATCTGAGGGGGTTGGAGGGATGAATGGTGCTGCTGAGGGAGGCCCGGGGTTGTTAAGGGGGGAATATGACTGCTGAGGGTCATGGGGAGTGAATGGTGCAACAAGGAGGGGGGCTTTTTTTTGGGGGGGTGTATTATGCTGCTGAGGGGGTTTTGGGGGGGTAGAATGGTGCTCCTGAGGGGCCCTGGGTGGTTGGGTAGTGAATATTGCTGCAAAAGGGGCCCTGGGGGTGAATATGGCTGTGAGGGGGTTGGGGATTGAATGGTGCTATATGAACAAAAGGCCCTGGTGCAAAAAACTATTTTGCTAACTTTTTTTTTTGACCCCTCCAGTGCCATATTTATACACACACAAATATATAAATAAATATATATGTGTGTGTATATATATATGGCACTGGAGGGGTCAAAAAAAAGTTTGCAAAGTAGTTTTTTTGCACCAGGGCCTTTTGTTCACTAGCTCCGCCACTGGTTATATATGTAGTTTTATAACATTTAAAATAAATAAAAAAAAGCCTTCTATTCTTAACTATTAGTTTCAAAGGCTCTCTGTTCTCTCATTCCCCAACCCTCTCTTCACTGATAGATAAAACACAGACCCTCATGATCCAGTTCTGAGGAAGCAGTCTAAACAAACACCAAATGGATTCCTGTACTCATAAACCGAATCTTAAAAAAATCATATATTTTCAAAATATGCTTCACGCCCACAGCTTACATAGTTGCTAATATTATTTTTTTTGTATACTTGACAGACAAGTATAATTTTTCTTGAACTGGAGTGGTCCTTTAATAATGACCAACATTTTGTCTTTGTTCTAGAAATTATTAAAAACTTGGGGAGAATTTGAGGAACGGGGGATGCGGATAAGCTCTCTATTCAGTTTTGTTGAAAAACTGACATTTCACATAGCCCTTTGACAATAGAATGCAATGAAAGTTTAAGCCTTTGTAGGATAACAATACTAAAGCAGTCCAGGACAGAATCCCCCATGATGCAAAGTCATGTCCATATACAATTTACCCTCAAAATGCTTTTATTTTCCTGCTGTCATACATGCAAATGCTATTTTATTGCAAACATGAGAAGTTTTTGCCAACCTATAGTGGTCCTTTAAATATTTGTATTTTCTATAGCCTGACCTTGCAGGAAAACCCATACCACCATTGGAATATTGTTTAATTCAAAGAGAGACAAAGACTTAAACAATTTGCTAATCCAATCATGGTTTTTCCAAGATACTGAGGGATAGAAATTGATTAGATTATGCTGAATGATTGAAGTTGACCCTAACTTAATGAAAACAGCTTATTGCTGCTGCATTTTTGTCTTGTATACAAGAGTGGAACCATATGTTTTTAGCATGTGTGTTTACTAAAAATTGGGAGGTATTCGGTAAATGCCGCTCTTGAAGATTGAATTCCTAGGTAATTCGACATCACATCAACTTTAATGACAAGATGACATCCAACCCAAATGTGAAACAGTAACACATTCACTTTGTAAGGGCACATGATCTTCTTTAAGAATACTATATATCTTATAGAATTACAGTGTGTATAGCATAACAAGAAAAATATGTTTAAATGTTTAATCCACTGAAGTCACCATTTGTGCTCTACACAATCAGAGGATTAAACAAAGTGTTTTCCTTTTTGTAATTGTTGCTCAGTTTATGAAATTATAGGTTTTCATTTAGAGTAAGCATGAGTTTGAATCACTTTCTTAGCTGTTGAATAGGTAAAGAAGATATATCCTAGGAGTCATTTAAAGGCATATTTAAGTTTCCTGGATTATGAATGCTTCTAATAGAGGGCATGAAAACATTTTTTGCATGAACAAATACCAAAATAAACATTAACAAATCACCCTGATGTTTGCTAAATCTCTTTAGTTTACAAGCAGATGGCTTTCAGAGTTAACACCCTGCATATCCCTGCTAATATTAGCATACAATTCATAATTTGTTTTGGCCAATCACAAGCAGCTATACATTTTAATACATTTTAGAGATTTGTAATAGCAGCCTGTACAGTAAGGAATCATGGGATGTGTAGTCCTCTGTAGCAGGAAGAGCCAGACACTGCTGTGTAAGATCTCTGCATGGAGTAGCTGTTGGCTTGAAGGCTATTAAAGATCTAATATCCATACCCAAATGCAATGTTTTTATTGGGAGGTACACTGAGCCTATGTAGGCTCCTCTGGTGGGGTGGAAAACATTTTTTTTTTAAATAAAATAAATCTGTATGTTTATATAGTGACCCCATGAAATGTTCTGATATAAGCAGCATGCAATATCTTTATTATATACCTAGTAAAATCCAGAAACCTTCCATATCCTTTTAATGTGTTGTTTTTTCATAAAACTATGTGAGTGTCTATTTGTATGCACAGAAGGATAAGTGCCTTTAAGATTCCTTCTAGTTTAGACCGTGAATAGAGTAGTTGTTGTTTTTTTTGCAATATATTGTTAAAAGCAAAGTTGGCAATGTTTTGCCATTATGTTTAGATGCTTCTTTATATGTTTATAGTTGTAAAAATCTCAATTATGCCTAGTTCGAAAAATTATATTTTACTGTTTCTGGCACTAGAAGTGGATCAGATTTCCCCCAAAAGATTAGATCTTCCCCAGTGCTGTGTGTGGATTGTTGACCTTTGTTATGATCTGCTTCTTCAATAGGCTTGATAAGGACCTAGACCAAACCTACCCAGCAGAATCGTGAGGTCCTTTTGTACCCTTGTTAGGAGGAGATAGGCCAGTACAAGGATAATCACCTCAGGAGCTCCACAGGCCAGACAGGATAACAGGCAGTAGTAGTTACCAGTTGTAACTATATTCCAGAGCTGGATCAATAGTAATAATCCCAATGAAAGATTAGGATTAATACACATAATGAGACTTACACTTAAGGTTATGCAAGTTCAAAAGTGTAACACCTTTATTTTTGTTCAACATACATTTCTAACCATTTATCTGACCATCTACTGGCCAGTCACAGCTGGTCATCATCCTTTGGTACATATGAGAACGTCCAATCAGCAGGGATCCACCATAGGTTCAAGTGAGGCATCTGTCCATCAAGATGCCAGTCCTCTGAACTACCCCTTTGATGTAGTAACCTAATTATCAGGGCAAGTTAGCTTATCCTGGGTTGTTGACCTTCCAGTCATACTTCAAGTAGGACAATACTGGAGATCATCTATCCTATTTGCTTACATGACCTGCTTATCTTCCTTAGGGACAGACAAGCAGTTTGATACCAAACATCACAACAACCTACATGTAATACGTGTAATAATCAGCATATATTAGAACAATAATAGATAAAGGAGCAGAACCATGGAAAAACATATATGTAACAATACTCCCCAAACTATAATACACAGGGAAACAGCACCATAAGGCCCCAATATCAGGGAAAACAGGAGCAATTATAGCCGTCCATATGAGCATCTTGCCAGCCCAGGGTTCATAACACTATAGTCCAGGGGTCCCCATGGGCATAACAATCTAGTAAGTTTGCGAGTTTTCAAACTTGTAAAGTTCTTTGGGAAAAAGCACTATGTACGTTAGATTTTAAGCTCAAAGAGAGGGCCCTCCATTCTTTTGCAATGTATTAATATTGTATTTTGCCTTGTTTTTAGCCTCTGAATATGTTGGTGCATTACAAATAAAGGATGATCATTATTATTCTTATTATTACCTACAATATCCAGACAAACAAACATAGAGGGGAAAACAAGCAAATTCCCACAACACCCACTTATTCCCACAACACCCCAATTATTTCAAAAGTAATTTTAATCTATGACTTTTACCTTCTTTAAAAAATACAACCAGCTGAAAAGTATGGATGTTTTAGAAAGTTGAAGATTACCTGTAAAGAGCTACCAACATGAACAGATTTTTTGTAAGGCCAAAGAGGCAGTCGCCTAGTGGCACTTCCCTGTGAAAGGTGCCTCATTTCACACTTCAAAATGTTCATTGGCATAAAAAAGAAATACTGCACTTCACAGTATTCAGTTCTATGTAAATAAATATTTAACATGTAATTTCTCAGCTGACATTGGGGTGGATTTACTAAGCATCTCAAGGTTATCTGATATTATCTCCTGATTTACTATGTACTATTTCCAATGGAGAGAAACAGCCCTGCTCGCATTATCTCAGCTCTTCCAACCTCGTATCAAGGGAGAAAATACTTATTAAATTATGTGTTCAAAAAGTATGTGAGCCTAGAAATGCTAATGTAACTTTTAAATAAAATGTTACTATTTGGGACAAAAAAACTCTTCCCACATTCCCCTGATCCAACAGCTCGTGTCTCCTGTGTCTCCCTTGTTCATCACTGAAATAGAAGAGTACTGAGCATTTTTGTATCTATTGCACTTTAAGTGGTTTTCTTTAAATTACTATATAATTGGTTATTAGGAGTTTTTTTTCTCTTTGAATACAATAAAATATTTCTATGCATTTTTTATGTGAACTGAGAATCAACTATTTCTTTTCTTGCTATCACATTAAAACCTACAATCAAATTTATACAATATGAATGTAGGTTACTTGGATAACAAATTGACCTTTTTCTCATTATTCTACAAACTCATGTTGAAATCTTTCTACCTTTCATGTATAATGTAATTAGTCTTATCATTTCAAGCTTTCATCATTTTTCTTCATTATTAGTCAAGTTCTTTCAAACTGAAATGACCTCTTCAAAACTGGACAGCAACTGTAGAAGATGGCTTCCAAAACCAAAGAATGTCAGCGTCAGCTACATATTATTTAAAATTCTGGTCTCACGAGTATGTTGCTTCCTGTTACCATCTGTTGTCATGAATAATCTAGAAGGACATGTTTGTTCCTTATTATATATTAATGTGGCCCTGAGTGATACCATAACTAGTCACCCAGAGACTGGGTCACATTTCAAGCTTGAAAAAGTCAAATAACTTTTTTATGCTTTATTTTCTCTCATTTATACATATTTCTTTATGCCTGCTTTTATAAATTAATAAATATAGTGTCATAAGTTACAGATGCACAAAACAAAATAATAAATATTTCCATTATCTTAAAGGACCATTTTATATATATATATATATATATATATATATATATATATATATATATATATATATATATTCAAGAAGATCCAATCAAGCAATACTACAGGAAATCAAGCCAACTCATTGGAAGTTTGATCTTGCGGCTACAGCTCAAATATTTTGGCCATATCATGAGAAGACTCTGATGCTGGGAAAGATTGAAGACACCTGAAGAAGTAGATGGTGGAGGTGGATATATGAGGTCACTGAAGCAATTAACATGTGCTTGAAGTAGCTCAAAGGAGTTGTGGCTGACAGGTTTTTCGGACGCACTTCAGTCAGTAGGGTTACGAAGAGTCGGACACTACTGAATAACTAAATGGCAAAATATATTTAAAAACTTGTAATCTGGTGAAGAGCATAATTAAGAATGTGGAAGGTTATAAAGTTAGTTTAAGAACAATTAAGTTTTTTACGCTTGCTGGATTCTGGAGGCATCCATGATACATTGGTGAAAGTTGTGTGTGTGTGAGAGAGAGGAGCATTTACATTTCTGGAGAGCAATGCTTACATTTCTTGATACAGCTTGCTTCTGGACCTGGAAAGAGAAGAAGTCTGAAGTCTATTTAAATCAGATCCAATAATCTGACAAAGACACTCCCTCCACAATAGATAAAAACATACACATAAATGACCCACCTCTCATTGAGCTATGTAATAATAGTAGCCTACAGATCCATAGTTTGGCCTTACTCAGAATAATATGTCTAGTTTGGGCGGTTGTATCTTCAAATGGATAATAACAAATTAGAAACAATTCAAAAAAGGGCAACTAAAATGATGCATGGTCTAAAGGGTAAAAATTATAAGAGCAGACTTCATGATATAGCTTTGAGGACAGAAGGGAGAGGGATGATAAGATAAAAATGTTCAAATATAATAAAGGATTGAAAGTTTAAGAGGGAAGTGTCGCCCGGCAAAGTAGGACTGCAACAACAAAATGTCCCGAGTGGAAGCTTGAAAGTAGAAGGTTTAGGGGTAATATGCAAATGTACAGAAAAGGAAGTAGATAGGTGAAACAGCATTCCAGTGGAACCGGTAGGGACAGACATAGTAAATGAATGTATGTATGCCTGGCATAAGCATCATGACTATTAATTAAGCCAAGCTTTTAGATAGATAGCATGAGCAGACCTGGTTAGACTTTTGGCTCTTATGTGTCATCTGCGCAATGTTCCTTTGTATGCCTTGGGCAACTTCCTATGCTCTGAATCCATCTAAACATTCACAGCCCCCTTTCCTTCACTGTGTCCAGTCTCACTTTCTGCCCTTTCTATTCCTTCCCCCACTACAGTGGTCACCATGCCACCCCATACACACCCAGCATGGTCCAGCCCTCCCATTTCATATCCAGTCCATTGCCCATATGACTCAAATCAAATTGCCTCTTCTCTGCTTTATCTACCTATGATTTTTCTATTTTATTAGCTTTTTGAACAAAATCTCCATTCAAATGTAAATAAATACATGCAGTAAATAAAATTGCAACAATACTTGCACATTACAATTTCACCGAGGTTACATCCTAGTGCTTATACACTGTATTTTGTTCCTTGTGTTGGTTACAATGTTGAATTGTTCGTGCTGATATTGATCCATCTATTTGCTTTTTCCTGGGGGTTGTCACGAGTCTCTTCTATTAGCACTCAAGTGTTCAAATGCACATCCTGAGTCATACACCAGGGATAGAGACTTCCTTGCTCAATTGATTTATATCCTCAATAAGCATCAGGAGAGGAATGTGAGGGGAAGTATTGCTGTACACAGTAAATAGAGTCTCTTGATTGGATAGTGCCACATGAGATTTAATTGATTATCATTTGCATCCCACAGGTTGCCAATAACTTGGACCATTTCCTCAGACACAAGTAATTCATTCTATATTTTTGCTGTAAATGCCAAAAATAGATTTAAAAAGAACATACACAACAAAACAAGTATTTGATATTTTATTTGGTGCTAATATACTGTAGACTTGGATTAAAAACTGTGATTTTTCTATATTTACTTTTAAATAACTATAGATAATAATGGACAACATAATTTTAGAAAGCAGAAAAATAAACCCAACCTTTACATTTTTAACTTTTATATGTAACTAGCGAATTGCCCGTCAAAAAATGACGGCAATGAAATTGTAAGGTAGCTAATGCTGTTTGGTGTGTAATAATGAAATATATAATACATTACTAAATGAATATACTTTACCTATTTTGAAGCATTGTGTTGAAGAGCTGGCAATCTGTGTTGATGTTGCTGCAGCATTAGTGGTGTGGAGCTGCTGTGTAAGCGTGCTGAATGTGTGCAGTGTAATACTGTGCGTGCGCGAGACCAAACCGTTAGAGTCCTTGTGTACTTCCGGGTAATGTGTGGTATGCGTCTTAGCAGAATATCCGTAGGTGTTTTGTGGTGTTTTGCGTGTTTCTTGTGGTATTTTACGTGTTTAGAGTGCTGTAGACTCGTTTTCGTTTTGTTCGGCGGCCATTTTTTCTGTCGCTTAGCAAATTTGTTAGTTTCTAAACTCTTTTATTTTGAGTTAAATGAAGGTGTAAGTTGCTTTTTTGAGGTCCTGGATGCTCCCTCTTGCTGTAGGTATGTATGTGCTGTGTGCATTTATTGTGTTTTTTAATTTTTCCTCTTCGTTAGTTGCAGCAGATTTTTCAGAGGTCGTAATGTGAGCTAACGTGTCTTGTATGTTGTTTGCATTTGTAGCCTCGTTTTCGTTTTGTTCAGCTGCCATTTTTTCTCTCGCTTAGCGAATTTTTTAGTGTCTAAACTCTTTAATTTTGAGTTAAATGAAGGTGTAAGTTGCTTTTTTGAGGTCCTGGATGCTACCTCTTGCTGTAGGTAAGCTTTTTATGTATGTGCTGTGTGTATTTATTGTGTTTTGAATCTTGTAATGTTCGCGAGTTGCGTCCGATTGTTGAGAGGTCGTAATGTGTGGTAACGTTGTTTGCGTTGCGAGGTAAAGTTTGCGAGGGTCGTAGTTGATGTGTCGTGTTGTTTGCGTGGTCGCGGTTATTGTGTGGTTGTTTGCGTTTGAACGTAAATTTTGCGTGGGTCGCAGTTGCTGGCAAGGAGCGCCTTCGCCTGCAGCTCGCAAAGCAAGCCCGCAAGCGTTAGCAACAACTCATACTCTCACAACTATATATGTGATTATGTATTACTTTTGGTTGTTTGTTTAGTAGTTCAGTCATGTCTGAATCTCTGTGACCCTATGGACAGCAGCACATCAGGCACAATTGTTATGTCTCTGAAAGTGCTTATCTATAAGGTTTTCTTGGCCAAGACACTGGAGTGGGTTTCCAGTTCCTTCTCCAGTGACCGCGAAATTTCTAAACTTTCTGCTTGGGTGACCCTACATAGTGTAGCTCACAGCTTCATTAAAGAACACAAACCCTTCATCCCGACAAGATAGTGATCCTGAACGAGTATTCATTACTATACAGCTCCATTTTCTCCTTTCTGATGATTCTCTCTACTTCTTATTAAAGAGGTACGTTCTCCTCAGGACGTTGATCAGTAGAAACTGAAATGGTAGATTTCACAGTAGCACAAATGCATATAAAAGGTAATAAACCAGAGGTTGTATTGTTTTATGTTCTAGGGTAGTTTATATATTTTAAATACATGAATATAGGTGACCCAATAAAGATAAAAATAGGAAACAATCATTATCCTTGCTTGATTAAAATCTTAAAAATAAGTAAATATAAATATAAACGAGCAGCTGTTTATATAGCTAAATAGGGAGGAATAAGCAAAGAAAATTGACTTTGAATTTTCAAACTTTTAACATGGGCTTACAAATAGGTATGTCAGAATCAGAGCATGTTTAACTTATATGTAGGAGATATTACTGGGGCCATTATAGCAACCTGTTAATGACCTTGAGTCAACAAATTATCTATTCAAAAAGCAGTTTTTTTACCATCTGGTGAGACATCAAAAGAGGCTTTTTTTCCCAATGACAACTAGCGGCCCATATGTAGTAGTTGTGTGGTCCTCTCTGGTTTTATTACTGTTTTTCCTGGCAGTTTGTAACAGTTGTGCCTTGACAGTAAGTCTCTAAGAGCGAATTGATACACAATAAATAAATGCATCTTTATGATACAGAATATAGGATTTTGATTATTATTATGTGCACTGAAACAGTTCAGAACTGATTTAGCACCACTATAGTTTGAGAAAAATGTCATTTGTTTATGAAGTATGTAACAAACTAACAACATTAACAGCTGTGTAAGCCATAAGCTTGAAATCGTAATTATTATTATTTAGCTGAATCTGCTTGTGTCAAGGATAACTCCATCTTTGATTGCTTGATTGTCTATAGCCTGAGGAAGAGGAGGTTCTTATGTCTAATTGCATACAGATCTTTTCTGGACCCATTGGTTTTCCAGTGTTCTAACCCTATTAAGAACAATGGGCCTCACTCAATTGCAAGGCCACAACTCACAGTATACAGGCCGTATGTCTACGGGATTGCTGTGGGCTTGAACTCTGCTACAATTACAGTGCTATTCAATGGAACAAGCCTACAAGTTACGGCCCAAAAGCTGAAACCATGCAATCGTATGTAGCATTTCAGAGTGTGATCATGATCAAGTAAGCAAGGTCATAACGACCAATTTAGAAACAGCCAATAGAAAATGAGACCGTCATCATTGCGTCAGTATAACATGAAGGTTACATGTCAATCAATTAGCGTTTAGAGGTCCAATATGCGATCAGACTCACAATCCAGCAATGTACGAATTAATAAAAATACGTGAAGGAAATGTTATAGTCCATGTGGGTGGCCTGATAAGTATTAAGTCATTGATTCCCAAGATTGATATAACTCAGAAATGAAACATGAAAGAAAAAAAAAGATTTCATTTTTTATTGATGATTTGCGAGCTTGAGACTGTTGTGCAATTAATTCTAATGTCTTTCATCGCTTTCCCCATCATTTATAGTGCAGCTTAGATTTTTTATTTGCATTTACAGTACTAAGGACATGTCTTTAACCCCTTTGCGGGTCCTATCTGGTACTTATGGGATTTTCATCTACATTTGCCGTTTACGGGTGTGAAAACATTTGTGGGCTTGAGGAATTGTAGCAATTGAATAGCGATTTGCGATTTTAGCGATTGTGAAAGATCAAAGGCTTAGATGGGGTGTAAGTTACGGTTGTAATAACCACAGGGTTTTCAAGCCCGTAACCATAGACCATTTGCGGCTTGCAAAAAGATGCCAATTGAATAGCAAATTCGTTTACGGGTTATATTACGGGCTCCCGTAACTTACAATTGCTCAATTGAATGAGGCCCCTAATTTGCAGCCAATAAAGTAAAATATTGAATATAATAATTAAAACAAAATAAAAAAAATAGTATATTAATTTTATATATATAACCAAAAAAAATCATCATTATCCAGTCAAGTCTTCATAAGAGCATACTTAAGACAATTAAAAGGTCTCAACAGTCATATAAACATCCCTAAAACATCCATACTGATGTCTGTTTTTCCAGACTGCCTTAATGGGGTAGATGTACTAAAAGGTGAATATTGGACATCGATTGGAGTCCTGCTCTGTTCCTATGTTACTCTATTGGGCACTAAGATTTGACATCTCCAAGAAGTTTCAAACACATCACCCTTTAATATATGTATCCATATGTGTTATTGATGAAAAACTATAATTCAGTTAAGATAACCCTAATTAATGCAGGAAAACTGTCTAATAAAAGTTTTTAACAAAGTAGAAAAAAATTCATAAAAATAATACTTAATTCAAAGAATTAATGTTGGATGCTTCTGCTGGATCTTGGTGGCATCCCGAATACTTTTTTGAGGGTTGCATGTTTCTACAAAACTTGCAATTATTGTTGCTAACTGTCTGATTCTGAGCATGTGTGGGGGAAGGGAGACAGTGTCAAATTCCAAAAGGTCTAATCAGTTAATAAATCCCTCCTCTACCCATTCATAAATCAAATAAACACACCCATCAGCCTCCAATCTATTAGGAAGTGCTTTAGTCACATAACGTGAACTTTCAATACACATGGCTTATACAACTGTTAATGTTGTTAGTTTATTAAGACACTTTACAAACATGTGAGAATTTTACTAAAATACAGTGCTCCTTTAAATACTGTGAATGCTGTTACCAACTTTGCCCCCAACATATTGCATGCCTTATCTTTAAAGTTTTTTTTTTTGTTCAAAAACAATGTTTGTAGAGTTTATTGTTGAGAATATAACTGAATTTAGAGTTCAAATCATGGTCTGGGGAATGTTAAATTGGTTGTAGTAAGGACTAACTGAGAAATTCTTGAACGATGAGCTTTCTAAACTTCAAAGGTTACACAATATAAAAAAAAAAAACGTATGGGCATTAAAAGCACCAAACGTCATCTACACACTGTGCAACAGTACTTAGGGCATCCATCTGTAATAATAAATATACTGGTATTATGGGTATTTCTAATAAACTAAAGGAAATTTGGAATGTCTTTATGAGTCGATTTGATACGCACCATACTTCAGCTGCTCTGTCACAAACTCAAGACCCCCCAGACAATGTTTAAGAACATCAGGTGGGAATCAGATTTTTCTTACTTCACACTTCAAAGCTAAATCACTAGGGAAATACCCACAACAGTTCAAGAAGTGTCCATGATAAAGAGAGTATTGTGACACAGGGCGGCCTGAAGAGGACCATCAAAAGGTCATGGAAATGGTACCAAAACAGCTGTGACTTGTACTTTTAAAAACTGTGTTCAAAATTTGCAACTAAAATACTTAAAGATCACTATATTTAAAAATTAACATTGATGCTAAATAATGCCCATTGAAATATTTGCAGCTTTATACTTTATAAGAGTAAGACTTTAACAGTTTAATCATTTTGGTTGTCTCCAGGAGTTGTCTGGACATGGCCCCCACACACAGACAGGGGGAACTTTTGTATGGCACACTCCATAATTTCTTTACAGCATGACATCAGCTTAATACTGTACATGTAGAAAGTACTTGGCACAAATCTGTGCCTTGTTCGTTGCATACTCATGATGTCACTAATGACATCATGCAGTCACACGATTGATGTGCCCTTGTGGTCTGTTAGACTTTACTTGGCTTCATATGGCAACATTGTGTACAAGGAGGCAGGCTTACATAGTAACCCATGGGGTCTTACTAAGCACACCACAAATAGCTTATCCTGTTTTTATAATAAAGTACAATCACCTTTTAGGCCCCACTTTCTCCTTTTAAAACCATATACTGTGCAATGCTAAAATAATAAAAGTAATGTAGTGTCAAGGTCAAAATTCTATTCTAAATCATGATTATGACCTTATATGAACACTATAGGAGAAAGAACTGATCCAGGTTGATATTGGAGGCTTACACAAAATCAAAATATTCATAGTGCATTATACATGTAAAGTATATAGGTCCTATAAAATTATTAAATTAAAGGATCACCAGGTATTGAACCTATAATTAATTACCCTTTTATGCATTTTGCAGTACATAAGCCGAAAGTGTGCAAAGTTATTTAATTCTTATTAATGTACATCCATGTACTGTAGATATGTGTCCTCTACGAGGAACGAAACTTTGGAACAAGGAAGAAAAAAAGGAGGTGTTAGAAATGGGTTAATAAAAGGATGTAAAAAAAAAACAATAGACGCAATAATATAATAAAGAAGGTAGAGAGAATGAGAAGAGCTGGTGAAATAAGGTGTGAGGTAAAGGGCCACTATGGCATTGTAACAACATAAACTAGATGTTTTAATTAGACGCTAACCATTAAAAATAATCACAGTCAACTATTAAAAAAAAAGCAACATTCATCATTAAACCTACTTTCAAATGTTCAGACTCAGTTACTACTGGTATCCACCAAAAAGTAAGGTCAATGGAGAAAGGTAGCTTTGTATAGCTTCAGACAAAAAGATACTAACATCTTTATTGTTTGGAGTCTTCTTGTGTTAAAGGTATTTTCCTTGACAGTGAGGGTTTGCTAACAATGATTATTCACTTATTAAATATAGTTCTTTTCTTCTTAACCCCCCCACCCTCCCTTTATTTACAAGCCGAGAAACACTTAGCTGGAGGCTGATCCTCTAATCTTTGAAAATAATTGTAATATTGAATATTGCTATTATAAATTAATAAATTGCAATTTTTTTAATTATCAATAGATAATCAAAACATAGGATAATAAAAAGACAATTAAAATAACTAACTCATTTTAATAGGACATTACAAGGGTCCTTTAAATAAAAGAATGATTTGCCAAGTAAAAATAATTTCTAATAGGTGAATACAGAAGAACTTATTATTATTATTATTATTATTAATAATAATCATAATAATAATAAACTTTATTTATAAAGAGACAATATTGTATGCCTTGCCATATGCAACGGGAAAATGCATTGAATACAGAGGACATTAAATCAATAACAGTATAGTATCACAAATTGATACAAAAGTGTACAGGTCTTTGCCCTCAAGAGTTTCCATTCCTTGTAAACTCACAATCAGGGTGAAGAAATGTACCATAAATCCGTGTTATCACTTTGGCCATATTCTGTGGATTTTCTCTGGACTGTCCACTAGAATGTTCGATATAAAGAAAAACAAATCCAGCCAAGTCTGACATTTCACCTGTTGACATCTTGTTTCTTTCTGCTGGACAAAAAGAGGAAAAATGTAGTGAGTGATTTATGAACCTTATAACGAGCATGCTTGACCTCCAAAGCTTTTTAACGCCCTTATATAACATCTCCTGGGGTACTAAAAAAATATACAATGTTAAGCTTTGTTCCAGTTGAATAAAAACTGAACACATTTCTTGTACTGAAAAAGAATAACAATTACTTAAACCATAAATTCTTTATAAAGTTCTGGAAAATACAGATTTAATACAAGTTATTGTGAATGAAATATTTTTATATCATATTAAAAGTTTCATTATTTTTTTTTTTAAATAACTTTTCCTAGAATTTTATTTTTTTATTTTTTTACATACAATTATGAATTAACAAAGAAGGATTATTATTAGGATTATTTATCAAAATGCTATGGAGTCTTAAACAAAAGACAATGGGGAATATTTTTCCATCTGGGCTAAAAGTGTGGATAAAAGAAGATGAATGGGGATAAGGATAATCAAAACATAAAACTCTCCTACTTCCTACATTTTGTGTGGGAGCTATTTGTGGGGATAAACTTTAGCATGGAGGGATATACATTGCAGTTGCGTACACAGGTACAATAGGCAGAGATAACCTAAAATCCAGCATTGTGCGATTAAAAAAACAGATTTTTCCACTTAATAAATAAGCCCAGTCAAGCTCTTTGTGAGTTAACTGTATGTCATAAGACGTGTTATGGGTGCCATACTGTGAAAACCCAAGTTCTTAAAATGTACTAAAGACAAATCTTGCATTTAATTACATGAGATGCTGATATTCAGCATAGTGTGTTTCAACCCTGCAATAGCAGTATATTTTACAGTTATATAAGATTATAATTATTCATCCCAGTGTTTATACACATTCAAGTCATATTATTATCACCACCAGCTTATATCCCGAATAACCAGCGTGAGCAGCATTGACAGCGGCTAGACAGCATGGTAGTTAATCATTAAGATGCTGGAAGGTTGGCAAGGGTATGTGGAGCCATGCATACTGCAGTGCATCCAACAGCTGCTGAAGAGTGCGTGGTGGGGGATCCATACGGCAAACATAGCGATCAAGGTGATCCCACATGTGCTTGATGGGGTTCAAGTTCAGGGAATTTGGAAGCCAGGAAAGTACTTGGAAGTGTTCATCGTGCTCCCCTTAACCACTCCCGGACAATTCTGGCCATATGACATATTGCATTGTCCTGCTGGAAGATCCCATCCCAGTCAGTATAGGTGTACTTGATCTACAAGGAAGGATAAATAAACCAACTGGTGGAAAGTGCATTCCAGAGGTATGAGGGAACCCAGACAATGTCAAGGAAACATTCCCCAGACCATAAGGCTGTCACCACCAGCTTGTGTTCTTACAACAATGGTTATTGTTTGTTCGTCCCTCAGTTGATGGAGCAGAAGACATAACTCAATCGGAGAAGGCAACCCTTTGCCAATCAGAAGATGTCCAATTCCAGTGCTGTCGTGCATATTTTATATAAATATTTTATTATATCTTTTCATGTGACAACACTGAAGAAATGACCCTCTGCTACAATGTAAAGTAGTAAGTGTACAGCCTGTATAACAGTATAAATTTGCTGTCCCCTCAAAATAACTCAACACACAGCCCTAAGTGGAAATATCCAAATTGGGCCCAAAGTGTCAATATTTTGCATGGCCACTAGTATTTTCCTGCACTGCCTTAACCCTCATGGGCATTGAGTTCACCAGAGCTTCACAGGTTGCCACTGGAGTCCTCTTCCACTCCTCCATAATGACATCACAGAGCTGGTGGATGCTCGAGACCTTGCACTCCAACATCTTCCATTTGAGGATGTCCCACAGCTGCTCAATATGGTTTAGGTCTGGTCACATGCTAGGCCAGATCATCACCTTTACTCTCAGCTTCTTTAGCAAGGCAATGGTCACCTTGGAGGTGTGTTTGGGGTCTTTATGATGTTGTAATACTGCCCTGCAGCCCAGTCTACGAAGGGAGGAGCCATGCTCTGCTTCAGTATGTCACAGTACATATTGGCATTCGTGGTTCCCTCAATTAACTATAGCTCCCCAGTCCCGGCAGCACTCATGCAGGCCCAAACCAAACATTTATACACATATGTCTATATGTGTATATATGTTTTCTATAATATGTTGTATTGATTCCGCCTATATGCATTTACCTGATGATGTCAGATGTCACCTCCACTCTCTCTGCATCGCTGTTTACGTTCACACTGAGGGTTTCATCTCATATCAGTGTTTTTGTGCTCTTTGTGCCTTATCCCTTTAGCTGTTATTTAGGGATTATTTCAACTACCTTTCCTCAGGATAGATGTATACTTTTGGTGGTGGGAGTGTCATGTTCTGGGCCTGCATGAGTGCTGCCGGCACTGGGGAGCTACAGTACATTGAGGGAACCATGAATTCCAACATGTACTGTGACATACTGAAGCAGAGCATGATCCCCTCCCTGGAGATCTGGGCCACAGGGCAGTATTCCAGCATGATAACCACCCCAAACACACCTCCAAGACGACCACTGCCTTGCTAAAAAAGCTGAAGGTGAAGGTGATGGACTGACCAAGGATGTCTCCAGACCTAAACCCTATTGAGCATCTGTGGGGCATCCTCAAATGGAAGGTGGGGGAGTGCAAGGTCTCTAACATACACCAGCTTTGTGATGTCATCATGGAGGAGTGGAAGAGGACTCCAGTGGCAACCTGTGAAGCTCTGGTGAACACCATGCCCACGAGGATTGAGGCAATGCTGGAAAATAATGGTGGCCACACAAAATATTGACACTTTGGTCCCAATTTGGACATTGCCACTTAGGGGTGTACTCACTTTTGTTGCCAACGGTTTAAACATTAATGGCTGTGTGTTGAGTTATTTTGAGGGGACAGTAAATTTACACTGTTATACAGGCTATGCACTTACTACTTTACATTGTAGCAGAATGTCATTTCTTCAGTGTTGTCACATGAAAATATATAATAAAATATTTACAAAAATGTGAGGGGTGTGCGCACTTTTGTGAGATATTGTATATATGTATATATGTACTGTATGTGTGTTCTATCTACCCTCTGGACTAAGCAGTCACTTCTGCAAGAGGCTCTGCCAATGTCAGTGGGTCTTATACCATCCACTCAGCAGAATCTCACTCTCTGACTGACTTTTTCCCAGTTCCATTTACCTTGTTTTCTTTTCCTCTAGACCTGAAGCCGCACACATTACCACTCTTCTGTCTCTGAACTCATATAACTTGCCCTCTCACCTCTCCTGTCCATACCCACCTATGATTTGTGTTAATTCATTATGTAGGGTTAGCACTATCACCTCCATTGACACACCTGCAGACCTAGTCACTAATTAACCCTCTACTCTCTTTTCAATTACTTTCCAAGCCTTGTTTCCTCCTTTTAATTCCTTCTCCTTTTGTTTCATTAATCCATTTAGATTGTAAGTTTGCAACTCAAAAACTAGGCCATCCACTTTTTTGTCATGTGTTTAATATTGCATTTTTGTTCTCCAAATGTAACTCTTGTACAGCGCTACGAAATATGTTACAAAAAACGGTAATAATAATATATGTATATTTATATATAATTAAACATAGACTGTGTGAAACTAATGTTTATTAGTGTTTGTTTTTAGTTATTTCATTATTGCAAGATTACTGTATAAACAGAAGTGAATAATATGGGGTGCTGATGACATTGCTTATGCATGTTATAGATTTGCTGGGTTTAGTGTTATTATATGCAATTAATGACATAATGCCAACCATTGAGTCTTTGTCAAATAATATTGCAAAAATAATGGTGCAAACACAGGGCCCCTACACTGCAGAATTGGGAAAAAAATAATAAAAAGACTGCACCTCCGCTCCTCCCCAAGCTGGGCCCCGGTGCAATGCATTGCTTGAATCGTGGTAGGTCCGCCTGTGGTTGATATATAATGCTACATTGTGCACTGCATTACGGACCTAATTATAATAAATGAGACTGTGTAAATCGTGCGTAGACCTAAGCCATGATAATGCTTGATGTGCCACAGCATATTTCTTTTACAGAAGTTTTTAGTTAGTGAACTTCTATAAAAAAGCAAGGTCTTCACTAACTAAAAACTTCTGTAAATAAAATATGCTGTGTGCTTAATTAGAGCCCTTTTAAATTTACTAAATCACAATTTAAAAGGGCTGATAGCTTCTATTAAAAAAACATACTAAATGGGGATATATTTTTATCCCACTGTTATCCCATTTAAATAAATATTTTAGTAAAGGATCTTCAACTTTCCACTTTTAAGGATATAAATCTGAAAAAAATGGAATTCAAAGAAGATCTTTTTATTATGTTATATACTAATTAATATAAAATAATATATAAATATTAACTTATACTTAAAAAAGAGCAACAGAAAGCAAAAAAAGTTAATGTGAAACAAATGCTAAATTTACAATAAGCTATTAATTTCATACAGAACATATGGGTGGATATGCTACATTTATTTAATTCCTGCAAAAATATGTCTGTTTAAAAAATGGAATTTTTGTTGTCTGCTGGAAAATAACAGGGTTGTTGAATCTGCAATATGATACTCACATATTAAGCTACTATAAGACTACTTTTACCTACCATTAGAAGAGAAAAAGTTAAGAAGTAAAATTAAGGTTATGTGCAAAGGGCATGGGAAAAAATATCAAAAGGCTAAAACGGTAAATAATTTGTGTAGGGTGGAAACTGGAGAGGAGGCTCAGACTGTTTAATTTTTTTTCTGCTATGCCAATGCAATAAGAGCAGATACTTTAACAAAGCATTATGTATGTTAGAATATACAAATTAAATTATATTTAAATGGCTGCTCTGGTTCAATATTCACAGTAAATTTCATAATGCTTGAGTATGTATCATCACAATATTGTGCTTGTGTTTTATATGCTATTCAAGTGTAAGCTATGGTTTACTTATGGTTGAAATCAATAAAAATATGTTTGACGAAAGGCCATATTAACTTTTAAAAAAATGATAAATATTTAAAGGTTGGACATTAATTTCATTTTAAGCAAATATGTTTATTGAGAAATCTCTTTAAAGAAGTATTAGATAGCATGTGGGACAAGCATTGCATACATCACACTGCAGGGAGGATAAAAAGCAATACAAAATGTAACGTCAGTTGGACCAGTTGGTAGATAACATGTTCAGGGTATTGCTCTATTGTTTCATGCTTCACTCAGCTAGTTGTTGGAGGGATTATGGTCATTACAAGAATTAAGGAAATATCCTCATGGCTTCCTTCAACTCTACAGTGAGGGAAAGAAGTATTTGCTCCCCTGCTGATTTTGAATATTTGTCCACTGACAAATAAATGATCAGTCTATAATTTTAATGTTTGGTGTATTTTAAGAGTGAGAGAAAATTATTTAAAAAAACATGTCAAAAAAGTTATAAATTGATTTGCCGATCAATGAGTAAACTAAGTATTTGATCCTCTATTAATCAGCAAGATTTCTGGCTTCCGGGTGTCTTTTATACAGGTAACAAGTTGAGATTAGGAGCACTCTCTTAAAGGGAGTGCTCCTAATCTCAGCTCGTTACTTGTATAAAAGACACCTGTCCATAGAAGCAATCAATCATATTATAAACTCTCTACCACGCCCAAGACCAAAGAGCTGTCCAAGGATGTCAGGGACAAGATTATAGACCTACACAAGGCTGGAATGGGCTACAAGACCATCGCCAAGCAGCTTGGTCTGAAGGTGACAACAGTTGGTGCGATTATTCACAAATGGAAGAAACACAAAACTGTCAGACTGTCTGGTGCTCCATGCAAGATCTCACCTCATGGAGTTTCAATGATCATGAGAATGGTGAGGAATCAGCCCAGAACTACACGGGAGGATCTTGTTAATGATCTCAAGGCAGCTAGGACCATAGTCACCAAAAAAACAATTAGTAACAAACTACGCCGTGGACTGAAATCTTGCAGGGCCCGCAAGGTCCCCCTGCTCAAGAAAGCACATGTACAGGCCAATGGACATCTGAATGATTCAAAGGAGAACTGGGTGAAAGTGTTGTGGTCAGATGAAGCCAAAATTGGCAACAACTCAACTCGCCGGAGGAGGAATGCTGCCTATAATCCCAAGAACACCATCCCCAACGTAAAACTTGGAGGTGGAAACATTATGCTTTGGGGGTGTTTTTCTGCTAAGGGGACAGGACAACTGCACCGCATCAAAGTGACGATGGACGGGGCCATGTACCGTCAAATCTCAGCCAGGACATTGAAAATGGGTCGTGGATGGGTATTTCAGCATGACAATGACCCAAAACACACAGCCAAGGCAACAAGGGAGTGGTGTAAGAGGAAGCATATTAAGGTCCTGGAGTGGCCTAACCACTCTCCAGACCTTAATCTCATAGAAAATCTGTGGAGGGAGCTGAAGGTTCGAGTTGCCAAACATCAGCCTTGAAACCTTAATGACTTGGAGATGATCTACAAAGAGGAGTGGGACAAAATCCCTCCTGAGATGTGTGCAAACCTGGTGGCCAACTACAAGGAACGTCTGACCTCTGTTATTGCCAACAAGGGTTTTGCCACCAAGTACTAAGTCGAAGGGGTCAAATACTTATTTCACTCATTGACCTGCAAATCAATTTATAACTTTTTTGACTTGCGTTTTTCTTGTTGTTGTTTTTTTGTTATTCTGTCTCTCACTGTTAAAATACACCTACCATTAAAATTATAGACTGATCATTTATTTGTCAATGGACAAATGTTCAAAACCAGCAGGGGATCAAATACTTTTTTCCCTCACTGTTTGTCTCACTTGTATCACATACCTGAAATAAGTAAGGTTTATGATCGGTATTATGGTAAACTAGCGACTAGCCCGTCAAAAATGACGGCAATAAAATTGTAATGCTGGCAATGCTGTTTGCCACCTAATAGGAACACCTTCAGTGCTCACGGGAAGCCTCTCCCCCTGTCTACTTTCTCTCTTGTGTCTCCTTGCCCCCTCCTCTCCCTCTCTTGTGTCTCCTTGCCCCCTCCTCTCCCTCCCTTGTGTCTCCTTTCCCCCTCCTCTCCCTCCCCTGTGTCTCTTTTCCCCACCTCTCCCTCCCCTGTTTCTCCTACCCCCTCCCTCCCTTGTGTCTCTGCCCCCTCCCTCCCCTGTGTCTTTTCCTCCCTTTCTCCTTCCCATGTGTCTGTCCCCCCTCTACCTCCCCTGTGTCTGTCCCCCTCCTCTCCCTCCCCTGTCTTTTTCCCCTCTACTCCCTCTGTGTCTGTTTGCCCTGCTCTCCCTCCCCTGTGTCTCTCCCCCCCTCTCCTTGCCCTGTGTCTCTTAAACCCCCTCCCTCCCCTGTGTCTGTTTCCCCCTCTCCCTCCCCTGTGCCTGTTCCTACCCTCTCCATCCCTGTGTCTTTTTCCCCCTCTAGTCCCTCTGTGTCTGTTTGCCCTGCTCTCCCTCTCCTGTGTCTCTTCTCCCCTCCCCTGTGTCTCTTCCCCCTCTTCCTCCCCTGTGTTTCTTCCCCCTCTCCCTCCCTTGTGTTTCTTCTCACCCTCTCCCTCCCCTGTGTCTGTTTCCCCCTCTTCCTCCCCTGTGTCTGTTCCCCCTCTCCCTCCACTGTGTCTTGTCCCCCTCTACTCCCTCTGTGTCTGTTTGCCCTGCTCTCCCTCTCCTGTTTCTCTTCCCCCCTCTACTGTGTCTCTTCCCCCCTGTTTCTCTCCCCCTCTCCTGTGTCTCTTCCCCTCCCCTGTGTCTCTTCCCCCTGTGTCTGTTTACCTCCCCCTTCCCCTTTTCATCCTCCTCCCTCCCCTCATCCTCCCTCCCTCCCCTCATTCTCCTCCCTCCCTCCCCTCACCCTCCTCCTCCCTCCCCTCCAATCCTCCTCCTCCCTCCCCTCATCTTCCTCCTCCCTTTCCCCCTCTCTAAATACCCCCTCCCCTCATTTACCTTCATCTGCTGCTCCTGCTGCTGTCCATTGTATCTTCCGGCTTTCAGGACCTGGCATATGCTAATGACGTGACGTGCACTTACATATCCCTTTAAAAGTACACATCGGAAAAATTGGTACAGTAATGAGAAAAGATAGATATAAATTATCTGCCCTGTCCAACAGCCACAGGCTTGGACCATAATTTAATAAATCAAACTGCATTCCAAAAAATTCAAGAAAACATTGTAAGTTTTCAATTCAGCTGGAGGGTGTGTCAGTTCATACATAATTGAATGGTTTCGTTTTCATTTGGGATACCAAGGATTTAAAGCATTTGTTTGGGGATACAAAAGAAATCTGGTCTTTATTGATGAGGAGATAAAATAAAATAATGTAGGTTCATTTTAAGTTCACAATGAACTCCCAGGATTGGAAGTTGACGGCAGGTCAGATAGCAGTTAAGAGGAGAGATTGATGCAGTTTATTTAGATTACCTGGCATAGAAATACCCTTGGTATAACTCTTAAGGTTATCTAAAGTGCACAGTTCGTTCACCACCTTTTTTTCTTTGTTTTCAGAATCAAAGGAATTGCAATAAATTTTAGCGAACCAGGCAGCCTTTAAATATTGAAGTAGTTGTGCCACATTAGCTCTGTTATTCAACATGAATCACTTATACTGCTGTTTAAACTCTTCAGAGGGGGTTTTAGATTTCCCAGTGTTTATCCTATATTTGATAGCAAATAAACAACACACATAACACTCATCTCCATGTCTAAAACAGACTAGAAAACAACTTCCAGCTCAAGATCAATACAATGGGATTGATTCCATAGGAGATTCACAAGTGCCTAGACCATTGTGATTGACCATTTTGGAACCATACATTTAGTCCTTGGAGCATCAATCAATAAATTGTTTTTGGACATGCTAATGAAAAACCTAGCTCTACTCCATCAACTCCAATTGCCACTCTTAATCAATCAATCAGTCAACATATGGATTAGGAGGAGGATATGCAAAGCACATGGGATACTCTTGAAGAGAATAACTTTGATCAACCATTAATCTTATTAGACTATATGAACTTTTTTCATTTTAATAGGACCCAGAAAATGTTTTATCTTTGCAGTCTTCTATGTTTAAAGACAGAAACATCACTGAATCTATAGGAAACAATGTTTGCAAGAATTTGATTAGTTACCGTTGTCTTACATTCAATCGCAGTTCCCTTGTTTTGACCTCCCCTACCAACTCCTCATTTGCCTTCACAAGTTTTTTCCATTATATACAATGATTTTTTTTGTATTTTATATATTATTTATGCATAGCCTTTTTGGTTACTTTTTATGATGATGTTTGGCTAGGACTTATGCAGTGCAAGTAAAAGTATGTGCTATTCATTATCGATTGGCAAGACTATATTAAATTAAAACCACTAACTTGTGTATGTATGTATGTGTGCAGTTTATTTATTTCTTTTTAGTATATTAGTAAGAAATCGGAATATTGACCAGAGATTCGGTTATATTGTTACATGAAATATTAGGAAATTCGAATGAAAAAACAATACTTTCAGAAAACGCAAACATTGTCACGTAGAAGCTATTGGCACAGTGATTAGTGCAAGTTACAAAATTATAATTATCTACCATAAATAATAATCTGTCGTCTAGTTGTTCATACATAAGCATTGCTCTGAATATTTTAAAAAAAAGTCCTGAGCTCTTGCAAATTCTTAAAAGTACGGTAATTGACAAATCTGAAAATGTTTTGAGATACTTGAAATGAGAGCATTATATGTTATTGCATTCTAGTTCATAACATGTAGGTTATAAACAGCCGTCGATCAATTGTGTTTAGGACAATGGAATTTTAAGACATCTCAGTTAACGAGCTCACAAACTAAGGATATACGTACATGAACGGATCTTGTTCTTCATTTAAATTTATTGTTCCTGTTCCAACAATGAGGGGAACACATACACCAATTAAATGGTCAGCTGACCAAAAGTAAAATATGTCCCACCCATCAGCACTTGACAGTGAAAATACATCTTGATGCATTTGCCACCATAATCAGAAGTCCCAACCTCTCTCTGGAGCTCTAAAAATCAAGGAACTAAATATCTTAACATACTGCATATTAAGGTGCAATTAGCGGAAATTGTCAAGATCCTATAATTGAGGTGATGATTTGGTAAATGACCAGCTTGCACATTAGTGCGTTTTTTACATTATCTAGAGATGTAGGAAATGTGTTACCTTAAATCAATCTCATTTGGGTTACAAATGCTTGTAAATAGAAGATAATTCTGAACTAAACCTAGTTTATTAATTTATTTTTTTATTTATATAGTTTTAACATTTTTAACTAGCTTTCTTATAGTTTTGTATAGTATAATTTTGGCAAGTTGAGGACAAACTGATAAGAAGTCATACTGGAAAGGCATGAAGTTATTTTTAGATTAATAGCTAAATTAGTGGAATTAGCCAATAGGGGGGGGGGGGGGGGGGGGTTGGGGATCTGGGTCACAGACAACAGATCAAGTCTGTGGAAGGTGGAGTGGAATATAAGTGATAAGGGGGTCTGCATGGTAGGGTGATAATATGTTACTTTTATCTAAGGCAATTTTGTAAAGATACTATAACAAAACAATCATACATCTTGAGGGGTAGTTTTTCAGAACAGGAAGAGAAACATAGAAATTAGATCTGATAGCAAATAAAATTCAAAAGGACCATCTAGTCTGTTCTATCTACTCAAAAAGCTTGGAATGATTAAACCTTGCTGTGGCCTTATGATTATCCCAGACATGCTTAAATTCCTTAACTGGTTTGACTCTACTGCTTCCACTCATATATAGTACCCTTTCTGTAAAACAGTACTTTTGCACATTAACCTTAAATCTAATAGATAAGATAAGGCTTCCCCTAACGCTCCAAGGTATACAAGCAGAATGTGTTAAAATTAAGATTTACTCTAAAATGCTTTTATGCTTACGGTTTACTCAGCTGCTGATCTTTTTAGTCTGTTATACAAACATGCAGTTTTCCATAAACTATAGAAATTACTTAAACTTACTTAACCTAGATAATGTTGCACACATCCCATGCATACTGTAAAAGACAACATAGGTTACATATTATTGTGCTATATATATATTACTGACTGTTGATTTATATGGAGTCTTTCCTTTCACTCCATTCATTTATCAGTTGTATGAAGCAATGGAGTCTCTAAGTCTTCATATCTAAAAAAAAACAACATTGACTGGAATTAAAGGGTAGAAAAATGCCTTTACTCCTCTGTGGAAATGTCTAGATGTCTTGGATGGTGGTTAAATGTGGCAGTAAAATACTAACACACAATAAAATTATTTTATCGTGATGTTGCATAAATCATTTTGTAATATTATTTTATGAAGAAATTCAAATTATTTTTGTTCCCTTCAAAATTTGTTACAGTATGAAACTGGCACGTTCATTCCCAGAAATCTTCAGAACATTACGTAATGTCAAAAGAATGAGGCCTTGGAACACTTGACAGGTACTGCAGTGTTATATTAGTCAAATCCTTGACCACTATTGTATAGGGAATACTTAGCAATGGACTATGTTTAGGACATTTCTGAGACTGGTGTGAAAAGATTCATTTAGTGAGAATATTTATCTATTTTTTCCATAATAAATTATAATTGTTTAGACAGAAAAGTGCAAAGAGTTTCCAAAAAAAGAACTTTTGATAAATATATTTGTTCTGAAAGAAAATGAACAAGTAGGTGGGATTTTGGAAGCTCTGGACATATAAGCATAACTTTTAACAAATAAAACCCTGTTAATCCAAGCGGTATGAGACAAATTTTAACCCATGCATTTTGTTATGTTGAGTAGGGAAAATGGTAAATTTCACTGTGAAAAAGAGAAATTATTCTGAAAAAGGGGGTTGGCCAGTAAAGGAAAGTGATGTATGTCAGTACAAGTATATATGTACATATTGTTGGGGCTTCCTGATACTTAGTTGGCAGCCTGGACCACAGGCCTCAGTCAGAATTCTGAGGAGCAGTACTGGAAGTAACACACACACAAAGGTTCTCAGTACACATCTCGTTTATTGCTATGTCATAACATAGGTTATATACTTGCTAAAGAAGGTAGATATTAGAAGCAAGTTACACTATAGACGTTAGTCGGGACAAGGACAGATAATCATGTGTTTTCTGTTTCTTAGAATAACAAAGAAGAAATGTCTATGTTTTAGTAAGGTCGCAAGATGTCGCAAGGTGTTATTGTGGTTAGCCTATATCTCATGTGAATATGCCAGCAGAATATGTTAACCCCTTCATCAGCAGAATATGTTAACCCCTTCATATATATATATATATATATATATATATATATATATATATATATATATATTATTTTTTTTTTTTTAAAGAGGGAGTTTTAGGTTCCCCCCTATTATGCATTGTTATGGTAATTTCCATGCAAAACAGGAGCTTTTTAATGTATTTAAGGGCAAATCATTTATTTAGTTAATTCTGTATCATGGTATTCCATCTTAGACTGCTAATCAGTTTTTTAGCTTGAGAGGTATGGACATTCCCATATAGTTGATTTTAATATATTATGTGAATCCACAGTTCCTACCACACATCCCACGTATCTTATTTGTTTATCAGTCATCATTAAACATAACTGAATACAATAATTAAAAAATATTATTTATTTTAAACATTGTAAAAACATTTTGCCCAATGTAAAGTAAAGTTCTTCAAAACAGAATAGTATAAATATCACACATCAGGGGGCCTTTAACTTTAATATATTGATCCAATGTTGGCTATTGACCTTTTGACTCAATTTGGATAAACAACTCAGAATTCAAAGTGTCAATGGCAGAAATGGGACATAGTTCATGCTTTTAAAGATGGTTCTCTCTCTCTAACTGCAAACTAGACAAGATCCCCAACTCTTACATAGTTCATCTTCTCTAGGTGTGGTCTTTAATTTAAAGACATATAAATTTAGAAGGATCTAGCCCTTTGATAAAATGTATTATTCATGCACAAAAGATGTGTATAAAACATGTTTTTTTAAAGTCACAATAGAGAATTTGCAGTGTCCCTATAATTATTGACTCCTTTTTTGTAAGTGAATATATAGAGGTCAATGTATGAGATGGATTGGCCTTTAGTTACACACAAAACCAGAGACTGAATGCTAGTTTCAGATCAACATTTAAAGGGTCACTGTTGTCTGAAACATTCTGTCATGTATTTGAAAGGATATGATAAATATATTCTATTAGTTAAAGAAAATTACCAACAGCATATCACAGATAAAAACACAAAATAATGTTTTGGACTACAAATACCCTTTAATGTTATTATAGGGACAATATTTATAGTCAAAGTACCAAAATAAACATTTTAGACATTAGGGTTATGCAATGGGGACATTTTTGGGAACACTCATATTTAATCTAAATATTTGCCTTAGGCACACTAACATCACACAAAGTAATTATTCATGAAGACAAATGTTATTCTCACATTTAACTAAAATGCTTTTAGAGTTACTTTGTGAATGATACAAAACGATCAGTTAATCTAGTAATAGGAATATGACATTAAACAAAGACAATTTTAGGTGTTAGATTTTCTTTTCTTTTTGAAGTTAAGTAAGTAATGGAGTTGGGAGAGATTAGAAAAAATAACTAATTTCAACATCTCTATTTCTAGTGTTGTTATGTTGAGTTGGGAAAGGAACGTGAATAGAAGTTACCATTGAAAAGCTACAAAAAGTGAATATATATATTAAAAATAGAATACAAATACAGATTCTTAGGAAGACATCTCCAGTGGATGATTTGATTCCCTCATAATAAATAAAGGGATGCACTTCTCAGCCACTGGTGCTGACGAGTTGATTCCCCCAATAGCAGTCCATCATTGGTAGTCAATAAGTTACTCTAACGATTGTGATACTCACAATAAAGCTCCACCTACTTGTATACATAATCTCTCTAGCAATTGAAATTGCTCATGGACAGTGATTGGTATTGAAGAGTAATTGTTAAGTTGATACTGTAGAATATAAATTCACCATGAGTTGGCAATAAAATGTTATTAATATGTAGTGTTAATCACGGTTTAGACCAGTGGTTTTTAACAGTCGATCCTAGGACCAGTGGCGGTCACTGGACCGAGTCAAGGATGAGGAGATTCTAACACCATCACCATTAGTCAAAGCTGTATATAGATTATAGAGAAATATGTAAACAGTTAAACTGTATTCTGTTCAAATCAATGAAAATTCAGTAAGTCAACTCGTCCCCATGATTACTTGAAGATGACTAGCCCTCTCCATATTCATTGGACCGCAGTGGTACCTAAAATTAACCACCTACCATGGTGGGCTCTATGGATTACCATGTTATGCTAAATTACCACCACAGGGGTCCTTGTGGATCCCATTGACCTAACCTTCACCCCCTCCACGTGGGTCCGTAAGACCAGTCCCAGATCAAAAATGGTAAAGAACCACTGGTAAAGACAACACTAAATTGTGGAGGGAAAATGGCTTTTTCACCCCCAAATCATTTTTTTTAGGTTATTCTTAAAGAGCCTGAAAAAATGGTTATATGTTGTGTTGTCCATTATTTTCTAAACTGAAACAATCCTGTGAAATTGCATGTTTTTATTGCTGCATTTATATGCAAATGAACAGTTCATGCATATTAACTAGTTGCTTGTGTTAGGGTGCCAAATAACAGGGTTACTTGTGGGGATCAGGGGAGTCTCACCATGGCCCAAAAATTGGTCATGACACTATTCTGCTCTTTTTTTTTTTATCCAGGCAGACAACATAAAAAAAGCTCATACATGAAGCCTTGAGAGCACGTTTTTAAGTATGGAATTGCATTCAGGTCGTCTGTAACCCGGAGGACCCCCTGTACATTGGTCATATTCAATTATTTGAAAACATTCAACATTCAGTTTACTGTTAAAATTTAGATTCAGATGCTGCTGTTATCAACCCACTATGAGGTTAAAGCAGGGAGGAGGCTAGGGGCTTCATTCAATTGCTAAGTTTTAGAGATCCGGGGTCGCAAATGGAGGTTGCAAGCTACTTTGCTATTCAATTGCCTTCCGTTTGCATGCTCCGATCGAATTACATGCTGCGAGCTAGGATTCCTAGCGATTTGTTCAATCGCAGCTAACTTCAGTCAAAGCCTTTGATCTTTCACAGCCTCAAGAAATTCCGATTCGCTATACAATTGCTCCGATTTACCCTTTGTCAAGCCCGTAAATGGCAAAACTCGAATCACAGGTTACTTGGCCCAAGGAGGTGTCGCAAAGGGCTTACTTACAAATCGTAGCACATTAAAAGCTAATAAAAAAGCAATCCTGTACTTTTATTAAAAGTGAAAGTGATGTTAGGTCTTAGAATTAATAGCACAACATTCTCAAACTCGCAAATCAGCATAAATAAATACTTTATTTCATGTTCAATCTTTGTCATAAAGTCCTACGGGCTTCAACTTCCAAGCCCATAGGACTCTGGAATCCAACCTCCATATTTCATTAAAGTCCTACGGGCTTGAATAACGATTTATGAACTTGGAGGTTATTCAGGCCCATAGGACTTTGGACGGAAATTGAACATGAAATAAAGTATTGTATTTTGGCGATGAGCAAGCTTGAGAATGTTGTGCGTTTAGTGCTAATGTCACACATTGTGTCCACCATCATTTAAAGTGCTTGACAGTGCTGTATTGAATTTATATTTGCATTTACAGTGCTCTGAGTTTGTGAGCTTGAACCACGAATTACGGGCTTTCGTCTGCGATCCTGTTCAAGGGATTTTTGCCCATTCCTCCTTGCAAAACTGCTCCAGCTCCTTCAAGTTGGATGGTTTGCACTTGTAAACAGCAATCTTTAGTCTGAACACAGATTTCTATTACAATGAGGTCAGGGCTTTGACTAGGCCATTCCAACACATTTATATGTTTCCCCTTAAGCCACTCAAGTGTTGCTTTACTAGTTTGTTTGGGGTCATTGTCCTGCTGGATGGTGGACCTCCGTCCTAGCCTCAAATCACGCACAGAGTGGTACATGGTTTACTCAAGAATATCCCTGTATTTAGCACCATCCATCTTTCCCTCAACTCTGACCAGTTTCCCAGTCCCGGCTGCTGAAAATTATCCCCACAGCATGATGCTGCCACCACCATGTCTCACTGTGGGGATGGTGTTCTTTGGGTGATGTGATGTGTTGGGTTTGCGCCAGACATAGCATTTTCTTTGATGGCCGAAAAGTTCAATTTTAGTCTCATCAGAGCAGGGCACCTTCCTCCATACGTTTTGGGAGTCTCCCACATGCCTTTTCGCAAACTCAAAGCGTGCCATTTTGTTTTTTGATGAAAGTAAGAAAGATTTGGATATTTTTTATAACCTAACCCTGACTTGTACTTCTCAACAACATTTACTCGTTTGGAGAGTTCCTTGGTCTTCATGGCAGTGTTTGGTTAGTGGTGCCTCTTGCTTAGGTTGTTGCAGCCACTGGGCCCTTTCAAAAAAGGTATGTATATGTAGTGACAGATCATGTGACACTTAGATTGCACACAAGTGGACATCATTTCACTAATTATGTGACTTCTGAAGGTAATATGTTGCACCAGAGCTTTTTTATGGGCTTCATAACAAAGGGGGTGTATACATATGACATGCCAGTTTTCTGTTTTCTATTTCTAACATAGTTTTATCTATATATTTTTTTCATTTCACTTCACCAACTTAGAATATTGTGTTCTGATCCATCACATAAGATCCAGATTAACAAAACATTTAACTTAAGGTTGTGATGTAACAAGATAGGTAGAGGGTCAGGGTGGGTGGGTGCTTTTGCAGGGCACTGTGTTTGCTTATAGATTGAGAGCTGGCTAAAAAACAGGGAGCAAAGGCTTGTGGTAAATGGAACATACTCGGATTGGACTAAAGTGGGTTTCCTCAGGGCTCAGTATTAGGTCCCCTCCTTTTTACCATATTTATTAATGACTTGGAAGTGGGATTGGAGTGTGGTGTCTCCATTTTTGCTGATGACACAAAGTTGTGCAAGGTAATTAAATCAGAAAATGATGTACTTTCCCTCCAAAGGGATTTGCTTAAATTAGAGGAATGGGGAACTAAGTGGAAGATGAGATTTAATACAAATAAATGTAAAGTTATGCATCTGGTAAGGAAAAATAGCCATGCAATTTATAATCTTAATGGAGCGAATCTAGGGGTATCTGATATTGAAAGGGATTTAGGAGTGCTTGTGGACAACCACCTAGGTAGCAGTGCTCAATGCCAAGCAGCAGCTGCAAAGGCAAATAAAATATTAGCATGTATTAGGAAGGGTATAGAAGCAAAGGAAGCAAATATAATTCTACCACTATACAAATCCATAGTACACACACATTTGAAATATGGAGTACTATTTACCACTACATAAAAAGGACATTTTAGAGCAGGGAAAAGTACAGAGAAGGGCAACAAAACTAATAAGGGGAATGGAGGGGCTAAGTTAAGAAGAAAGACTAACAAAATTAAACTTATTTACCCTAGAAAAAAGGTGTCTAAGAGGGGATAGGATTACCTTATATAAATATATCCAGGGTCAATACAAGGCTTTGTCAAGGGAGCCTTTTGTGCCAAGAGGTTTTCAACTGACAAGAGTACATCCCTTGAGATTAGAAGTAAAAAGATTTAGCCTTAAAGAAAGAAAAGGGTTCTTCACAGTAAGGGTGGTTAATCTGTGGAATTCTCTACCAAAGGAGGTGGTGACAGTGGATTTGATAGATAACTTTAAAAAGGGATTGGATATATTTTTAAATAAAAAGGGCATTAAGGGCTATCCTGGATAAATAGAGAGGGAGTATTGATCCAGGAATATATCCGATCGCCAGTATCTGGGGTCAGGAAGGAATTTTATATTTTTTTCCCTTTTGAGACAATTGGCAAAGTTTCACTGTTTTTTTCTTCCTGTTTGCTTTCCTCTGGATCAATTAACAATAAATATGCGTTTTGCAGATGAGAGGAGATCTAAAAAGGTTGAACTTGGACTAAAAGTCTTTTTTCAACCTAACAGCCTTATTAAATTGCAATTCGGCCAATTGAATCGGGTTATATTTAAGCACATAGCATATTTTTTTTACAGAAGTTTTTAGTTAGTAAAGACATTGTTTTTTGATAGAAGTTCACTAACTAAAAACGTATTTAAAAAAAATATGCTAGGTGCTTATTTAGAGCCCTATTCAATTGGTCAAATCACAATTGAATGAGACCCATAGTTAACAGCCTTATTAAATTGCGATTCAGCAAATTTAATAGGGCTCTATATAAGCACATAGCATATTTTTTTACAGAAGTTTTAAGTTAGTGATCTTCTATCCAACAGCAAGGTCTTCACTAGCTAAAAACTTATGTAAAAAAGTATGCTATGTGCTTATATAGAGCCCTATTCAATGAAGAGAAAAAAAATCTTACAGCATGTTTCTCCACTTGCATAATTATCATAAAACACTTTTGTTCATCATACAAAAATGTATTAGATGTAAATTAATTTTTAAGATATCAGCAAGGGCATGTTTTATACTTGGACACCAAAGATGTTGGTATAACTGATAAAAGATTCCCTCACAAATTAAATAAGGGAAGGTTTCCTCTGACTTGTAGCCACATCATTAACTTCACACCAATTATGGCTCACCACAAGATATGCAAAGTATGACCAAAAAGACAACCACTGGAAAAAAAAAATCTTAAAGCTACACTGTATTTTACTGAGAATGCAGACAAGTGGGCGAGTATGGTATAAAAGATTCTGTGGTTCATTTGACTGAAATGGGTTACAAATGGGCATAAAGTTGGGCATTGCAATTAAAGGTAAAAAAAATCACAGAGCCTTCATTACAAAAACATAGCTTTTTATCTGTGCTAGATTACAATTTAACAATATTAAACGAGTCCAAGGACAACATTCACTAAGGTTTTCTGTGGCCATGAAAATAAGCATTATAGTATGTCTAAAGTCTTCATGCCATGCTTCCTAGTAACCTCTGAATTTATCCTTTGCTCTGGGCATTCATTTTTTTTTTTTTTTTGCATAGTGCATTTGTTTCCATTTTATGGACCGTAACACTCCATGCACATTTTTATGTCCATGGTCATGCCGATCCACTTGGTTTCATAGCAGAGATACTTGAGTGGGTTGCCAGTTCTGTTCCCAGTGGTCTATAGCATACAGCTCCTGGTATTTCTAGGTAGTCTCCCATCCAGGTACTGACCAGACCCAAACCTGCTTGGCTTCAGGGTGGTGTGATCTCTTGGTTCCCTGGCTGGAATTGAACCCAGGTTGCAGTGATGAAAGCACCGAATCCTAATAACTGAACCACCATAGGGGTAGGTAGGTAATCTTGTGAATTTTAATATACAGTATATAAAATAACAAGCTGCTCTTGATAGAGCATTACAGTGATCCATTAGGGACGTGGTGTACATAAAGCACCACAAGTCATCACCATCATACTATTAACTAACAAATTCCTATCCTCTAAACCTACAGGAAAGAATCATTTTATAACTGCATATTCACTGTTACTTTCAACCAAAAAATGTTTCGTAAAGTAAAAATTTAGGAATACAGAGATCATCAAGAAGTCTCAGACGCATCACCCTCTAGAACAGGGGTGTCCAAGTTCAGTACTGCTGGGCCGCACACAGGCCTGGATTTGAGGATTTCCTTTCTGTGCACAGGTGAGTCGATCAGGATGACTGAAGAAGTAATAGTCTCAACTGGCACAGCAGGGCCGAACCTGGACATCCCTGCTTTAGAACTTTTAGCCCAATGAGTTCTACAGTAATGTTGCTTTCAAAATCCCTGCAAGCATATATTTTAAATATATTTGTTTGGAAACCTACAATTGAAAATATTTGTTTAATATCTAAAACTATAATACAGCCTTTACTTTAATAATTAGTTATGCTGCTATTGAGTCTACCATTTTGGTTTCTACTGAGGGATGTGGTCTGAAGCAACCATATTGCTGTAGCCTTAGGGACATTTGTAGCTTGAGGCATAGACTTGCAGACTTGTTTTTATCGATTGGATTCAGAGTAATGGAACTTGAACCCCCATAGTAAAGAATAATTGCAAATTACAAAATGTAAAGGTTCTACTTTTTTTCCTGTCTAAAACTCTTTGGCCCATTATTAAGTCTAGCTATTCGAATAAACTATATAGAAACAAATGATTGCCTTGTACCCTTAAGGGACCTTTATTTGCATGAACTGTGCAAATAACTACCACAGAAAGGTGAGAAGTCAAGACGTTGTATGCCAACCACTTAGTTGTTTAGTGATGGTTCAGATGAGATAACATAATAAGCCCTTTATAAGTGGAGAGGTGTGGAGAATGGTTGAGTAGTTTTTAAGTACAGTTAAAGAGGTCTCTCCAAATCCTACATTATCAGATAGGGCTAATTCACTAAAAAGTGACCTCCTCAAGAGTTCTCAAGGTTGTTGAGGTATCTAAGAAACATGTATGTGGTACATGCCAAAACTGCTAGTGGCACAACTGAATTACGTGATTATTTCTATCTAGCAAATTATCATAACCCACTCCCACTACGGGAGTGAAAACTAAGCATTAAGAGGATCAGTCTAAATATGTAAATGTTTTTTATAACCTAGTATTAATGGTGGAATTTATTAAGTACCTCAATTGCATCTCAAATCATCTCTTGATTTACTATGCACTATTTCCAATGGGGATCAACTCTTTAAGGAATCTACTAAGCACTTGCTCACCTGAAATGAGAAGGTCTGTGTTTCCCCATAGGAAATAGTACATAGTAAACTAGGAGATAACATGAAATGCTTAAAAAATTCCCTCAATATATTAAAAAATATTAATATTTAGGCGAGTTTGAAGTCTAAAAATTGTGTTCCTATATACAATTTAAAAAAAATGCAATTTTGATAGCATTGAGCCAAAAGGGCCATATATTTGAGCCAATAGGGCCATCTTTAACTATTTTGCTGTCTTCATCCCTAGCACCTCTGCTGTGGAATATTTGACTTGTATGTATTCCTCCTTATGTATAGATATTACAGAATCTGCTACTGCAAATCACAAGCTCCTGTTCTATTAAAAATACAATTTAGGTTTTATATTGAAAGTATTAAAATAGGAGTTTTTAGCTTGTCAATATAAAGTATAATTAAATTATTTTATTGAAACAATGAATGTAAAAGAAGGTATAGTATATTGGAATATTACAGGAAGAACCGTTTCAAGGTATTTTAAATAACTACAATTGATAAAGGGAAAACGTTTAGACATAAACAGTTATATATACATTTATTTTTATTATGGTGTCTAATTCTTTCTGAAACTTTCTTAGAAGGGGCATGCCCTTCTAAACGAATGAGATTAAAGATACTTATAATGAAAGCCCTGGCAGTTTTAGATGGACCTCCTCCTTCTGCAGATACTGTATTGGTCCGAATATAAGCCGCACCTTTTTTCTGATTTTTGAGTTTGCAAGTTACGGGTGCGGCTTATATTAGCGAATATTACTCCCGATTTGCACGATTGCGAGTTAAGGGTGCCGATTTGAGTGCTTGAGACTGCATTGTAGCAATTGAATAGCGATTTGTGAACATAAATTTACTGCCAATTTGCGCGATTGCGAGTTATGGGTGTTGATTTGCGTGCTTGAGACTGCAGTATTGTAGCAATTGAATAGCGATTTACGGTTTTGGTGATTCTAACATCCTGTAAGGCCTGAAACCTGCAAAAGAAGTTACAGTACTAATTAGAAAGCCTGTTTTTTGCAATGGCTGATCACTTGGAGAGTCTTTTTCTCTCTAATTTTCAGGTCCGGCATATATACAGGTCCGGCATATATACGGGTGCGGCTTATATTCGGACCAATATGGTATATGCTTTCTCTGCATATGGCATCTACCCAACTCAGGAAGTTGGTCAACAGAAACCAAAATGGTAGATACCACAGCGGCATAGTTATATATATGAGGAAAAACAGTCAAAGACTGTTCTGCATGGGTTTAGGAACTGGGGGGGTGGGGGGACTATACTGTTTGATATTCTAAAAACATTTTGCCTATTTTTATGTAGGTCTAATGTCACTGTTTAAATTAGGCAATGACAGCATATTGGCATAAAAAATTGCATTCTTTCCAACAGTCTGGTTGTGTTGGTTGCTTTGCTAAAAATGTTGATTTTGAACATGTTTTGTGAATTATTATTTTAAAATTATTTACAAACCGCGTTCCATTGACTTAAATCAAATTCTTGATATATTTGGAGGTTTCTGGCATGTAACCCATCCCCCTCCTCACCTCCAAGCTATACATTTAATCTCATGTCCTAATGCCATATCATTCAGTATTGTGTTTCGTACATTTCTCACATGCCAGATTGGACATAGACGATTAGACAATGCACAAAATGTTGGGCTTCACTAAAACAGCAGTCAAGATATCCCATTACAAAAACACATGACACTCTCTTACTAAACCCCTGACTCACCCCAGCGAGCAAGTTCCCAGACACAGCCGAACAAACTGAAAGTAAATATTAGCAAAAGTACTTTAAATGAAGCTGGCCATTTGAGCTAAATTAATTAAAGTTATTCTAGGAAATGAAAGACTCAGGGACATATTTAGTTGTTGAGCTGCCCCAAACTTATCTAAGTTAATGCCCCCTATTCATGCCCTAGTAACTACTACTCCTTCTTTATTGCTATGTTATTATCCTAAGTGATATATATATATATATATATATATATATATATATATATATATATATATATATATATAGTATACATCAGAAAAAGTCATGTACACTTATTTCATACAGATATTTCTGTGCATTGGCAACTTCAGGTATGCCGCTGCCTCCTAGAATTGTGCTGCCCTAGGCCTTGGTAGAGACCCATCATTGAATCATTGGAAATACGTGTATCCATAAAAAAAGCAATACAAATATGCATTATAATGGCAGATATAGTGTTATAAACTCAAAATTAATTCATTCTCTGGATAGCATGAGGCATTATTGATTTATTTTACTGTTTTTGTCCCTACCACATCTGCAGGAAGACAAAGCTGCTTATAACTACCCAAGAAGAAAACAATGACTGACAGAGGTAAAGCAGATCATCGATTAAAGGCTTTATATATATATTTTTTATTGAAAACAAATATGTTGCTAATTGTCTCAAGTCAATTACAGTAGACCCTCGGTTAACCAGAATCCAAGCAACCAAAACTATCAAGTAACCAGAACAAGTTGAATACTATACTTTAAAAAATAAATTAAATTTTACAGCGCTCAACAAATGCCAGGAGCCAGGTTGTCATGCCACAAAATGCTTACAGGCACCATCCACTGTACGTCTCTGCAATTCAATGTTAACTGGAAGTAGACAGGCATGAGTGACTGAGCCAGGGCAGTGTTGGGGTTACATTCCCCGCGTTCAGCACCACACCTTCCAGCCGAACGTACCTGTCTGTAAGTGAGGAGTGAAAGCTGCTGCTGCTAGAACAGCCCTCACTGACAGATATACTTAGCAGAGCATCCTATGTGCAGCTAATCTAGGGCTCATTTATATGTAACTCTCAAGCATCTACCAATCCCCACTGGTGCCGGATAACTGAGAGTCTACTGTATTGGGATTCTTTAGGTATTTGTTGTCTTATATAAAGATTATAACTTTGCTTTGAATTAACTTTTTTCCTCCTGAATGTATCATGTAAAACTTACAATTCATTTGTTTCTAAGAAGTCCCCAGAATAACAGATTCTCTGTTTTTAAAACGTATAAAACGTATCCCCTTTTATTCCTGTTTTCTTTCATGTAAGTTGTCATGTTTCACAGCTGGGGCTCACAACCATAAGCAATATGGACGGGTTTCCCACTACTAGTGCAATGTTGTTGCAGTGACATGCTATGCATCTGATCAGCAAGTGACACTGATAGTGTGAAGCCCCGCCCTGTGGGTGCAGTGTTAGGTAACAGCTGTGATACATTGTATCTTATATGAGAGAAAACAGGAAGAAAGGAGCAGTTTTATAAAACGAGATTGAAAATTACATTGTGGCTAATTATTTGGATTCATTAACATATAGAAAAACATTCACATTAAAATGATTTTAATATAATTAAAGAATAATAACTATATTATTATTATTATTATTAATAATAATAATACATTTTATGTACATTATTATTGTATTACTATATCCAAATTATAAGCAATATTAAATTGTATAAATTAACTGTAATATTAAGCAAACAGTCTTTTTCTTCATGCATGTGTCTTTCTTGACCTCTTCCTCTTATGTTTTATGTAGTTCATTTTGGTAATTATATGAGGTTGCAGACCCCTGTACCGGAGGGATAGCACAGAGGGAGACGCACTTTTGGAATATTCGGTCTATCAATTGTCTGTGATCATAATCAGTAACATGCTAGTAATTTATTTTTGTGGCCTGAAGCAATCATATTGCTGGAGCCTTAGGGACATTTGTAGCTCGAGGCATAGACTTGCAGACTTGTTTTTATTGATCGGATTCAGAAAAACAGACACATGGATGACTGGCATCTCACAGCAGGGGGGGGGGGGGTCTTAAAATATTCTGACCAAGCACTCATTTCAAGCCATACTGTTGTCTAGTTACTGATTAATAGTCATTAAGGGGTTACAGTAATTCTTCAACACTTATACATTTTCTACAAGCAAAATAAATTGCGAGAATTTTAAAATTTGCTTTCTTTTTTTGTTTTTTAAATGCTATTTTCTATTTTTCTTATATGCAGATATTGTTTACTACAGGGTTGAATTTTCTTTCCTGGCATAATTCTGCCTGCTGCTTTCTCAGTAGTGTATGTTTGTAAACTAATGAGAATTACATTATTCTTTTGAAAGCACTGGCAGTTTAAGATGCCATGTTCCTATTATACAGATAGAAGTTTTCTCCAACCTCTGGACATTTATCAGCAGACACCAAAATGGTAGATCCAACTGCCACATAAATGCATACAAAAGGTCATAAATAAGGTTTTATTTTTTTACAGTCTACAAAAAGTATCTATTTTCAAGTCTTGTTCTTCATAGTATTAAATACTGCGCAACAGTTCTCCTGTAAAGGGCCACTGCAGTTCAAAAAGGAAAAAATGCTTGTTTGTAAAGTATGTACAAAACTAATGATAATAGCAGTAAGTCATGGGCATAAAACATTATTTGGGAAAATCTCAATGTTTTTGAAGACTCTGGTTATAAGTATAGGAATCCATTTTTTGTTTATGTCACTTCCTCAGAGCTGAGCCATGACCGTGTGTGTTTTGGCTATAAGTGGAGAGGAGTGGGGAAGAAGGGATTAGAAAGCCTATGTTAAGATAATTGTATAAGATGAAAATTGATGCCACACCCCTTCCCTATGACTGGCCCTGAAGCAGACTACTTGCTTCAGGAAATGCAACCATATATAATCTGAAATGTAAACGCCCCTTTCACATATAAAACTACTACCTAAGTTCAAAGACAGGACCATCTCTGGAAATTTGTTAATATTGTATTTTTCTTTGTACTTGAGCCCCCTATAGTGCAACAGAATATGTTGGCACGTAGCAAATAAATGATAACAAAAATAATAATAAATAATAAATTTCCCAAAGACCAGCAGAGGTATCAAATGGGCCCACAAAACGGTCCTTTCCTCTTTCATGAATTTTGAAGTGCTTAAATACTAGGATTATTATTATTAGGAGACCCCTCTATATCCTTTAATGCCTGGTGAATTACATTCTCCCAGCTACACCAATTCCTCTCTAAATAGATGACTTGTGAAATTAAAGAAAGCACTGCACATAACTTGTGTCTTTAATATGATTTGTTTATATTGTTGACTGATGATGAAAAGTCAAGATAAACTACTTCTAACATGTAATTGGGATGTGACTGTGGAACATACTTTACTTCTGAACACTTTAGAGGGAATGTTAAGTATTTAAAGGACCACTGAAGGTCAAGAAAAAAAGGCATCTGTTTGGGAAGTTTGTATTAATTAATAATATTAGCAGCTGAGTAAGTCGTGGACAATTAATTATTCTTGGGGGAAATTAGAATTTTTGAAGACTTAAAATAGCAAGGAATCTGTTTTGTGTTTCTTAACTATGTGTTTATCTAACAGTTGGATAGAGCAGGGAGGATTCAGAAGCCTTTGTTAGATGCTTGGATCTGACTGACATTGACACCAAAACCCTTACCCTCATGGGCCGAGAAGCACGCAGCTTGCATCATTAAATTCAAGCATTACTCTCCAGGAATGTAAACACCCCTCTCAAACACCACGTCCAAGGATGCCAGCAGGGTCCAGCAGAATCTATTGTTTTCAAAATAAAAAATAGGTTATTGGTATTTTCCCTGATTAATTATGCTCCTACTCAGACTCGTATATAAATGTTAGCATTGTACAGTGACCCTTTTAAATAATCACTCATGGATCATATATATAGTAAGATATTTTAAAGAACTTTAATGATAATGTACAAAATGTTTTTTTTACAGTCTTTAATTTTAACTGTATTATTCAATTTTTCTTCAGATATGATGGACATTTTGCCTCCGTTTTGAAAAGGATTAGAAATCTGTGAGAAATAGGATGGACAGTGGCTCTAAGATTAAGATCAGTGTTCACTTCTGTTGAAAACATCCTTACCAAACAGCACACTTGATAACAGAACTCAATGGCAGTGCAAGGCCCCACAGGCTATCCCCTTCAAGCTACAGGTGGACCAGCCATATAAAATGTAATCCCCCATGACACAATGATCTAAATATACCATTTTCTTTAAGAATACTTTTATATTCCTGGCTGGAATACCTGCTAATGTTGTCACTTTGTTACACACTTTACAAATATGTGACGTTTTTATTAAACTTCAGTGATCCTTTAAGGAAAATAACAGACATATTGTCCTCAAAGATAAATAATCTGGCAGCAAATTACCCAAGTCTGATAAAGGAAGCACAGTGTTCTGAAAGATCACTATAATGTGCCTTTAATTTTTGTTGTTGTTCAGTCCTTCAGTTGTGTCCTATGGACCGCAGCATGCCATGCAAATCTTGTGTCTGGTTGTGCTAATCCATAAGGTTTTAAATATACTGGAGTGGGTTACCAGTTCCTTCTCCAGTGTACCTCAATTTGCCTGACCTCTCTGCTATGAACTGCCCATCTTGGGTGACATGTACAGATATTAGAAGGATGCTCTGTGCACCCTAGGCCATCGCCATATCATACATGCTTTTCTGTACCCAAACCTATGGGTCCATGCATCCTCTGCCTTACTGAACCATCCGCTGTTGGTTTGCCTTTGTTATAAATGGATAATACATTTGTTTTTAAAAGGGGCAAAGCCACAGGAAAATAGCTACTTGCCATGTTATACTATCTATTTGTATTGTGTTTATGTCAGAAACTGAAACTGGTCATTTGTATGAGAAGCAACAACAAGACTGGACGCTACACAGATACACAAGGCTATGGCCGTGTGAATATAAAGGGACATGGGAGGTGTCTGGTTTTTAATAGGAATATAATAACATTTGTTGATCAGTCGTGTCTGACTCTCCGTGACCCTATGGGCCGCAGGCAATCCTATGCCTGGTTGTGCTAATCCATAAGGTTTTCATGGCAAAGATACTGGAGTGGGTTGCCAGTTTCTTCTCCAGTGGACCACGATTTGTCTGATCTTTGCTATAACCTGCCCATCTTGGGTAACCCTACATGGTATAGCTCACAGCTTCATTGAAGTACACAAGCCACTTCACTACAACAAGGTAGCAATCCAGAAGGGGGTTGGGGATATAATGTACCTATGTATCTCTACTTTTGTGAACTTTATTTTATTAAACATTACTTAAAAGCTTTTTTTAATTCTGCCTAAAATCTTACAAATAATTCCTGTTTCCCCCCTCTGCAGCTCATGCAGACAGTGTACTTATAAGTGCAGTGTTTGCAGTGTTTCATAGCAACCAATCTGTAGTAACATACTGAAACATGGTGCTTGAGAGAGATCACTGACAGTTTAATTGGAGACACTGCACTTCACAGTCTGTGTATTCATGAGCTGCAGTGATCAGATCCAAACAAGTACAAATGGTATGATTTCAGGCAGAAATAACAGAGCTCTGAAACACCTCTTAATAAAATGATTTACATAAAAGTAAATAGACACACAGGTATATTATATTCAAAGTGAAATCCATAAACCCTTGAGCAGAGTGAATATTGCGCCAATTATGTTTTCTACACTGGTCTTTATAACAATTCTATTCAAATTGTTTCCTTTTTCTTTGCAGAATCATAACCAATTAGTCATGGAGTTGTGAACAATTAATTATATTAGGTTGCTTTGTCTCTGAAATTCCTGGCAATGTAAGGATGCATTTTTATCAGAATACATCTTAAAGGAAGATATACAGTAGTTTTATTTTGCACCGTTCAGTCATTTCTGACTCTCAGTGACCTCATGGACCATAATACACCAGGCACATCTTTATGTTCATGGTCATGCTGATCCACCTGGTTATCATGGCAAAGATACTGGAGTGGGTTGTCAGTTCCTTCTCCAGTGGGCCACAGCATACAACTCTTCCTAATATTGATTACAAAAACATATTTTGAGATTTTAAGCAATGTGTAAACCTCAAAAAATAAGAAAACACAAACTCTTTAACAATAAAGCAAGAACTTAATGATATTGCAAGCTTTTATGGTAACATTAATTACACAGAAGAGAGCTCCTTTATCATGCAGTAACTGTAAAAGGTTGGGGGGGATGCTGTCTGGCTGTCAGGGTCATCCATGCAAGCTGTATGAGGAGTCCTGGATATAGCAATTATTGCTGAATGGCTCTGATGGTGATTATACAGTGAGGCTCACATCAGAATCAATCAGCAATAATTGCTATAGTTTGAAACCCCATCAAGCTTGTATTATTTATCAAGTGACTTATAAGAGACTTAAGGGGTTATTTACTAAGCATCACGTTGATTGTGATGTCCGGCACAGTGCTTCAATATGTTCTGTTTCCTGGTGGAAAAATTGCCATTACCACCCGCCCCCCACCCACCACCACCACCACATGAACTCATGTGATTGTTTAAGATATGCCTCCAAATCAAAATTACAGCTAATAAAGAAAATTTTCATTGTAAAATGTATAGAATTTGATTTATTTTATGCTTATTTGCTTATATAGGCTTGATGTTTAAAGCATTGCTATAACTGGAACCTTTTCTGTGTCTCCCTAAAGAACAAAGGGGGGGGTGGAGCACTTGTTTGTCAAGTATGTACCAAACTAACAATAATGGCAGCTGTGTAAGCCTTGGGTATGCAACAATCGAAAAAGTCTTACTATCATTCCAAGTGCTTGACACTAACCATCAAATATAAAACATTTTTAGGGAGAAATCTAAATTTTTAAGATTTTGTTTATGCATACAAGAATACATTTTGTGTTTGTTGCATCACTTACTGAGAGCTGGATGATGGGTGTGTGTTTGTAGTTATCAGTGTAAGGAGTGGTGGAGAAAGAGGGAACGAACAGAAGTCCAGAGCCTTTGTTTGATAACTGGATACAATTGAAGTATGACACCACATCCCTTCTGCCTCCCTGAAGCAGGATGTTGCCCCTCTCACATACAAAACATCCACCAGTGAATCATGGATCGCTCTATGATGAAAATTTAAAAAAATATATACTTAAAAACTTGCTGTATTACCTTTTTCCTGCTTAATTATTCTGTTAGTCAGAGTCACATTTTTCAAAAATATATATTTTTACATTGTGCCGAGGCCCTTTAATACGAGCCTCCTTTAGGATGTAACAAGGCTAAACATCATTATGCTTTTTTTCTGTGTGAAGAATATTTGGGATTGAAACATATCAAGATCATAATGCCACACGTGTCGTTTTAACTCTTTCTCTGCAGTAGAATGATCATTCTGTAAAAAAGATGGTTTGAATATAATTTAATTCCTAAAATGCTGTAAATTTCAAGATTTCCAGTGAAGGACTTTCATGTGGAGTCAGGGACGGTGCCAATGTGCATCTGGTTGTTGTTTATTTCCCACAAGAGAGGTAACAGCTGTGAGTTTATTATGGCTCTGAATAGTTACATATAAAATACCAATAGACAACATAAGAAACAGTTTATTGCAACATTTTACCCACTGATACATTGTAGCAATTGCATTACACTGATACAGTGAAAGTAATTTCATGGATACCTGCATAAATGTAATTACATTTATATTATCTATTGAAAAGAGGTTAAGGCAGGATCTTGTATGTGCATATTTTAGCAGATACATGGGCTATTTTATTTCTTCTTCAAATTGGATTTATTTGATATATTTATGTACTAGCAACTTGCCCGTCAAAAATGAAGGCAATAAAATGTGAAGCCATGGCAATGCTGGTTGCCACACAATGTAAGTCTTTTGCTCCTCTGTGGACCCTCGGCGCTCATTGCGAGCCTATCCCCTTGTGTACTTCAAGTTTCCTACTTTGCAGCAATCTACTTCGGGGCTCATTGCGAAGACAGATATATAAGTATAGTGTAAAATATAAAAAAAAAATAGTAAAGTGAATGAATAAATGAATATGAATTAATAAATTAATATACTTTACTTATTTATATTTAATATGCAGCAATCAATATCCTGAAGAGCTGACAATCTATTTGGCTTTTTCTGCATCTGAAAATGTACAGTTGGACTGTTGCTGCCCTGAGGAGAAAGTGCCAGCAATGTGCCAAGTGTGCAGTGTAAATGAGCTGCGTGCGCGAGGCCAAACCATTTGTTTCGGCTGGTAAAGCGCCTTTTTGGAATCGGAATGTTATTATTTGCAAGTTAGTGTTGTAAAATGGCTGCTTTTTTCTATATGTTAATTGGCTCGCAAGCATTTTCCGTCTGTTGTAATGGTATATTTTCGATCTTCTACATTCCTGGCTAACTCGTATGTGCCTGGCGGTGATTTGTGCACCTCGGTGTCCTTAAGCTTTGTTTTATTTTTTTTCGTCCAAACCTGGCAAATTCGGCTTACATTCTCCTGCAACCTCACTCCCAGGTGTCCTGCTGTTCCCCCCCTTCTGTATGTGAGTGTGTTTTTACTTTATTTAATTTATTTTCTTGTTTTTCGTTTTCCGTGGTTCGGCAGTTAAATGAGCATTTTTTTGCAAAGTCGTTTTATCTTGTCGCCGAGATTCTGAGGTCGTTCCTGGCGAACTCGTACGTGCCTGGCAGTGATTTGCGTGCTTCTGTCTCCTTTAGCCTAATTTTAATTTTTTTCGTCCGTCATTTTTTTCTCGCTTCAGCATTTTTCGAGTGCCGAAACTCTGCAAATTCGGCTTAAATTATGTGCATCCTCACTCCAAGGCATCCTGGCATTCCCCCCATGCTGTGTGTGTGTTGTTTTTTTTTGTGTTTTCCGATTTCCGCGGTTCGGCCACTAATGTCGACGTTCCTCAACTGCTTGCAGCCTAAGGCCCTCATTCAATTGTGATTTGGCCAATTGAATAGGGCTTTTTATAAGCGCATCGCATATATATTTTAAAGAAGTTTTTCGTTAGTGAAAACCTTGCTTTTGGATAGAAGCTTACTAACTAAAAACTTCTTTAAAAAAATAAGTTATGTGCTTATTTAGAGCCCTATTCAATTGGCCAAATTGCAATTGAATGAGGGCCTAAGTAAGTCCCGCGTTTATTAACTGCTTGCAGGCTAAGTCCCACAAGTTTCATGCCTTCAGCGATTATTATGCCTAACTGCTCACCTCGCAGGACGAAGCTCGGAAGGCTTCTATGCCTCAACAGCTTGCCTCTCTTTGCGAGGTGAGCAGGAGCACCTCTGGTGCTCATTCTACTTAAGTCCCGTGTGTTTCAATGTCTTGCCGGCTTGCCGAGCGCCTTCGGCGCTCATTTCAGTCTAAGTCCTGCGTGTTTCAATGCCTCAACATCTCGCCCCCATTCGCGATGCTGGCAGGATGATGAGCGCCTTCGGCGCTCATCGCCTAAGTGCTCCGAGCTTGGAAGGCTTCTATGCCTCAACGGCTAGCCTCTCTTCGCGAGGTGCGCAGGAGTGCCTTTGGCACTCATTTTGCCTAAATCCTGCTTGTTTCAATGCCTCAACGGCTTGCCGAGTGCCTTTGGCGCTCGTTTCAGTCTAAGTCCCGCGTGTTTCAATGCCTCAACTGCTTGGAAGGCTTCTATGCCTCAACGGCTTGGCTCGCCTCACTTCTCAAACTATTACATGTGAGGGGATTAAGCTAAATAAATAGGACTATGTAGTTTAATGGTTTAGTTAAAGATGACTACCCCAAAAAAAAAAGGGTGTGTGAATATTAATTAAAACTAGTTACTTTCCTGTCATAAATGATGGTGTCATATGTTATGTCTCTCTCTGTGCATACTCTGGCCCTCATTCAATTGCAATTCGGCCAATTGAATAGGGGTCTAAATAAGCACATAACATATTTTTTTAAAGAAGTTTTTAGTTAGTAAACATCTATCCAAAAGCAAGGTCTTTACTAACTAAAAACTTATTTTAAAAAAATATGTTATGTGCTTATTTAGAGCCCTATTCAATTGGCCAAATCGCAATTGAATGAGGGCCTCTCTGTGCACCCTCTCTCTCTGTACACTCTCTGTCTCTCTCTGCGCTGTCTCTCTCTGTTCGCTGTCTCTCTCTCTCTATGGGACCTCTCTCACTCTGTGTGGCCTATCTTTCTCTGTACACTCACTCTCTCTCTGAGCCCTCTGTCTCTCTCTCTGTGCCATCTCTCTGTGCTCTGTGTACTGTCTGTCTCTCTCTGTGCCAACTCTCTATGCTCTGTGTACTGTCTGTCTCTCTCCCTCCCCTCCCCCTCTATCCCTCTCTCTCTGCCTCCTCTCTCTCTCTCCTTCCCTCCCTCTCCTCTCTCTCTTCCCTTTCTCTTTCCCTCCCTCTCTGCTTCCTCTCTCTCTCCCACCATCTATCCTCCTCCCTCTCCTTCCTTCAGCTTTCCCCCTGTCTCTCTTGCTCCCTCTCTCTTCTTCCCTCCTTCTCTCTCCCACCCCCTCTCTTTTTCCCTCCTCTCTCTCTTCCTCTCTCCCTCACTCCCCTTCCCTCTCCGTTCTCTTTCCTCTCTCATTCTCTCTCCCCCTCTTTCTCCCTCTCTCTCCCCCTCTCTCTCTGCCTCATCCCTCCCCCTCCCGTTCTCCCCCCTTCTTCCCTCTCTCTCCCCATCTCTCTGTCTCCTTTCTCTTTCCCTCCCAGTGCTGCAGAAGCACACTCTGAGTGGCTGTGCTGCACATGCCCACATGGGGAGCAACTGCAACTGGGCGATGTTGCACAATTTACCACAGTTTGCAGATAGCACAGAACGGATCTCGTGGGCATTACTCACAACTGAAAACTATTATAGGTGATGTAGTTAACCCCCAGCAAAAAAAAATTAGATACATAGTTTTAGGTTTAGTGTTTTTTGGCTTGTTAAATACACAAGTTTATCCAAACAGAAAAGCATAACATGTTTGTATAACCACAGAGTGTTGATACAATCTCCCACCCTATAAACATAAATTACCATGGCTGCTTTGTACATATAACTCGTTCCAAAGCTGCTTCTGTGCATTAGTCACACGTCTCTTAAAGGGTCACTGTAGTGCAAAACTTGCTTGCATGCATTTAAAAGAACATGTTTTTTACATTACCAAAATATTGCTGTGAAAAAAATAAATTCGATTAAGTTAAGAAAATAACCTAAAATAAAACATCACTGACCCTGATAAAATAAAAATGTGTTTGATTGACATTTTTCTTACAGATGGCTTCTTATCTAATTTTATCACATCTCAGGGGCTGAGAGAATCCTTCCCATATACTCCAGATATTTTGATATTTGTCATGGATTTTCACACAAGACCACATTGAAACTATTATAAACAACGATTAGTATGTGAAGGCAGGTTCATATTAATCTTTTAAATACAATTTTATTTTTTATTCATTAATTTATAACTATGTTTATAGAATTTTCATAATTCATCATCATTAACAGTGATTGATTACCAGGTTTTTGTTTGTGCCTCTAATGAGCTCACTATACAGGAAATGACAGTACTAATTACCATCTAATTTCTCACAGAGGTATCTATCCCTGTTAAATTATTAATGTATTTCAAACTTAACAAATCCTTTATCTTATAAATAAATCCAATTTCCTGCTTATATTATATTATAAAAACTAAAAATGAACAGTATTTCATATTCTTTTTTTCCCATATGAGCTGGGAAATGTAATCTTTATATTTATAATAAATAAACATGGCTAAAAAAATCACTCAGTGGCTTACTGGGAATGCATAATGAGACATTTACAGTCCCTTGCAAAAGTATTCACCCCCCTTGGTCTTTTACCTATTTTGTTACATTACAGCCTTACGTTCAATGTTTGGTTAATCTGAATTTTATGTGATGGATCAGAACACAATAGTCTAAGTTGGTGAAGTGAAATGAGAAAAAATATACATAATCTATTTTTTAGAAATAGAAAAAAGAAAATCAGCATGTGCGTATGTATTCACCCCCTTTGTTATGAAGCCCATAAAAAGCTCTGGTGCGACCAATTGCCTTCATAAGTCACATAATTAGTGAAATGATGTCCAACTGTGTGCAATCTAAGTGTCACATGATCTGTCATTAAATATACACACCTTTTTTGAAAGGCCCCAGAGGCTGCTACACCTAAGCAAGAGGCACCACTAACCAAACACTGCCATGAAGACCAAGGAACTCTCCAAACAAGTAAGGCACATTGTTGTTGAGAAGTACGAGTCAGGGTTAGGATATAAAAAAAATCTAAATCGTTGATGATCCCCTGGAGCACCATCAAATCTATCATAGCCAAATGGAAAGAACATGGCACAACAGCAAACCTGCCAAGAGACGGCTGCACACCAAAACTCACGGACCTGGCAAGGAGGACATTAATCCGAGAGGCAGCACAGTGACCTAAGGTAACCCTGGAGGAGCTGCAGAGTTCCACAGCATACACTTGAGTATCTATACATAGGATGACAATAAGCCATACCCTCCATAGAGTTGGGGTTTATGGCAGAGTGGCCAGAAGAAAGGCATTACTTTCAGCAAAAAAACAAAATGGCACGTTTTGAGTTTGTGGAAAGGCATGTGGGAGACTCCCAAAATGTATGGAGGAAGGTGCTCTGGTCTGATGAGACTAAAATTTAACTTTTCGGCCATCAAAGAAAACGCTATGTCTGGCGCAAACCATACACATCACATCACCCAAAGAACACCATCCCCACAGTGAAACATGGTGGTGGCAGCATCATGCTGTGGGGATGTTTTTCAGCAGCTGGGACTGGGAAACTGGTCGGAGTTGAGGGAAAGATGGATGGTGCTAAATACAGGGATATTCTTGAGCAAAACCTGTACCACTCTGTGTGAGATTTGAGGCTAGGACGGAGGTTCACCTTCCAGCAGGACAATGACCCCAAACACACTGCTAAAGCAACACTTGAGTGGTTTAAGGGGAAACATGTAAATGTGTTGGAATGGCCTAGTCAAAGCCCAGAATCCAATAGAAAATCTGTGGCCAGTCTTAAAGATTGCTGTTCACAAGCGCAAACCACCCAACTTGAAGGAGCTGGAGTAGTTTTGCAAGGAGGAATGGGCAAAAATCCCAATGGTAAGATTTGGCAAGTTCATAGAGACTTATCCAAAGTGACTTGGAGCTGTGATTGCGGCAAAAGGTGGCTCTACAAAGTATTGACTATAGGGGGTGAATAGTTATGCACATTAAGTTTTTCTGTTCCTATTTGTTGTTTGCTTCACAATATAAAAAAAAAACATCTTCAAAGTTGTGGGCATGTTCTGTAAATTAAATGATGCAAATCCTCAAACAATCCATGTTAATTCCAGGCTGTGAGGCAACAAAACAAGAAAAATGCCAAGGCGGGTGAATACTTTTGCAAGGCACTGTATTTTAAGATGAAAATTTATTCTAAGACTGCCCCATAAAGATATAAGATGAAATTGCTTGCTCCAGCCCCTGCCAATTCTTTTCACAATGAGAATCCCATGTAAGCATGCCAGCCAATCACAGTTTGGATTGTAGGATATTTTTTTTTTCTTTCTGTAAATACTAACCAGTCTTTTAGCATAAAAGAGAATAGTCAGGGAAGGAGAAAAGATTTGGATCAGTGATGTAAATTTACTGTAAGTTCCTAACATTCTAATTTACTTTGGTTTCTTCTATTTTTACACTGTTTTACTTATTCCATAGAGGAAAGTAAATCATTACAGGGAACCATATATTTTACCAAGCAGCATAAACATGTCAGTTTTACATTATGAAACAGTGATTAATATTTCTTCTTTATTTTAAGAAACAAACTGGCATTTCCGAAAAAGATTAAGGAATGTCATGGTCTGTGGGTTTTCCAGCCCGAGGCATTAGGATAATGGCTACCCACCTACTCACTGCTTTGTTTATTCTTCTGTACCACACAGCTATCAAAGAAAAAGTAAGGAAGGCAGGATAATTGCTATGGCTCAGTTCTTGGATTTCCTTAACAAGCATTCTGCACAGCAAGTTCTGATTTGTAGACTGATGTAGGTTTGTTGTATATGTACATTTTGCAGTAATAGAGTTTATTTTAGTCTTTGCCAGAGACGTACATTGTTGTTAAAAGGCATTAAATAAAAGCAGAATTATATGGTAGAAGGTTTATGTACACTGCATGTACTTCTTAGACTTGAGGTATGATGCATGTATCTATATATACATATATGGACGCCAATCAGACACAAAGAAACTCTGCTAAATGTAACATTTTCTGTAAAATTATTTTTATGCTGATAGGGTACACAGTTCCTAATTGTGCTAGTTTGTTACATACTTCACAAACATAAGAGGCTTCTCCTAAACTACAGTGTGGCTTTAACATGAAAAGAAATAGGAATGCTAATCAATAGGAAAAAGGAGCAGGAAATGTATTTCAATGGATTATTTAGGTAATTTTGTATAAATGTTTTAAATGAGACTTAATTAGTTTTATCCTTTTTAATGTAATTATGATAGCAATTTAGGATTCAATTAACATCTAGCAATTAATTCCCACCTTCTGGAACCTTCCTATGTCTTTCTGTTCTCTTTCCTGATAGCAGCCATGTTTCACAGCTGCTAGCTAAAGCCACACCCTCAGCGAAGGGGTTTCACACTACCACTGTCTCATGATCCTGACAACAGACAGTGACATGCTTTGAGTAGCATGAGATACTGGTAGTGTGAAGCCCTTTTCCAGAGGGCGTGGCTTTAGGTAACAGCTGTGAAACAAGGCTGCTATGATGAGGGATAACAGGAAAAAAAGGGTAGTTTCCAAAAGGAGAGAATCTCTTACTTTAGAGTAGATGTAAGTAAAGTGTAAACATTACATCATAATTACATCGATGACCTTAAAGGGATATGGATGGCTTCTGGGTTTCACTATGAATATAATATACCTGTGTATCTATTTACTTTTATACTTTCTGTTTTGATATGCCTAAAATCATACAAATCATACCTGCTTAGATCTGTCCTCTGTACTACATGCAGCCCTTGAATACATAGACTGTGAAGTGGAGTGTTTCAAATTAGCCAATCAGTCATCTCTGTAAAGTATCAGGTTACAGAATGTTACCACTGATTGATTACTATAAGACACGACACAAACTGTACTTAGAAGTGCATTGTCTTCATGAGCTGTAGAGTGGATTTTAGGCAGCAAAAACAGAGCTTTTAAACAAAATAGAGTACAAAGAGTTACATAGGTATATTATATTCCTAGTAAAATCCAGAAACCTTCCATATCCCTTTAACTTCATTGGTGTAATTATGATTTAATACTTATAAATTAGTCACTTCTAAGAAACCTTCAAAGTTCCAGATTCTGACCTTCTGGAACCTCCACGTTTCTTCCTGTTCTCCCTTAGGAAAGCAGCTATGATTCACAGCCGCAACCCAAAGCCACAGCCTCGGGTAAGGGGCTTTATATATATATATATATATACATTAGTCCAAGTAATTGCCTAGCAGTTTGGCAGCACAAAGCAGCTGAACAAACTGTGTCACCCCAAGATAATCCAAAAATGAATGCGGACGGGAGAGAGTGACTCTGATCCAGACAAAATGACTTATTATGAATGCAATTTTCACACATATATATATTCATATATCTTACATTTATTTGTGTAAAATGTGCCCAAACCTATAGAGCAGGACAATGACTGAGCTTCTCTATGTTTAGCATTGACTGACCATTACTATATTCACGCAGATTTCTCATAAAAAATAAATAAAGATTAGGTGCTCTTGTACCCCCTTTTACCTCACAAGCTTCTGCTACCAATCCCCCCACTCACCTTTCCATTATCCAATAATATTTACATAGAGAAATCCCTTTGGAGAAAAGACCCTTTTAACCAAGGAAATACACTATTCATTATTATGGAAATTATGAGAACTAAATAATATGTGATTCATTATGTGTGAAATATAATGAACTAAATCTGAATACGTTACAACATTAAACCTGTAATTCCTGATATAATACTGTATCTAATTTTATACATGATAATATAGCTATGTTTGTACATATGCCACTCATTATGGTGAAAATGCATGCTCTAATGTTAGCAATATAATAAAAAGTACATTATATTTAAAGGGACACAGAAAAGATCCTCAATTTTGAATTGCTGAAAACTACAGAGAGCATCTGCCCAGGAGGATGAAGTCTACTTTTGGCTGCAGGGAAGGATCCAGAAAAAGACCCCTATAAGAACAGCCTCCTGGACAGATCCACTCCCCTGGAAAACTGAAAAGGGCTGGAGGGAAGGATATTCACAAAAGATTGAAACACCACATTTCAAACATAAGTTTGAAAAGCTACAGTGACATTTTTTTTCTTGAAAAATTTAAAGGTATATGAAAATTTCCCTGTTTTTTCCTTTTTCTAATCTAACACCTGCTGCTTATATCAGAAACGCACATTACATTGATTCATTCTATACCCATACAGGTTTTTTTTTTTTTTTTAATTGTCTACCACACCTTCAGAGGTGCTTACATAGGCATCTGGTGCCTGCCAATAGAAACACTGCATTCAGGTACATTATATAACCCTATATTAACCTTCCAGGCAACAGCAGTACAGTGCAAAGATTCAGAGCGGCAATGCCTGAGCTCCCCCTTACTTCCTTGTGGTGGAGGGAAAAGACTACACATCCCATGATGTTTTGCTGCAGAGAATGACTTCCCAGACATTGCAACAATGTTATAGCTGCCTGTGATTGGCCAAAATAAATTATTCATTTTTTGCTAACTTGGATTTTCAGTTTCATCTTATCTTAAAATCAACTGCCAAGAAGAAATTTGTAAACGTCAGGGTAAATTTATTAATATTTATTTTAGATTTTTTTCATGCAAAAAAATGTTTTCATACACTACTGATTTTCCTCTATCAGATGCACTCAAAATGCTTGAAACTTCTATATACCTTTAATTTATTGCTAATCAAGTAAATAAACCCTATTTTACAAGCCCTGCAGTTATTCTAGGGGATAGACCAGCGCCTTCAGGCCAAGCACATGAATATATATACTTCTACAGAAAGCAAAAAAAAAAAAACGTGTGTATTTTATTTTGCATGAAAATGTTCACAATTGCAAAACAGAAAAAGTCTCTTGCAGACTTTTTGAAGTTGAGTTATGATAATGCTCTGGCTGCCAACAAGGCCTTGATAAACAGAGCACTAGACAGGGTGTGTTAGCGCAATAGTTTGTCTGTTTGTAATTTGTGTAATTTACAAAAACCACACAAGCTCTTTGCAGTTTTTGGCTCCTGTATCTGCAGAAAGGAATGTTCAATGATTTTTAAACTAGAATTTGAAACATGATATTTACACTAAGTTAAGTAAAAGTAGTACATTTGCCCCATGTAAAAAGTTTAACTGATTTTGTGAGTAACATGAAAGGAAATATATGCTAAATTCCTGTCTGTTTTGGGGAGGTTTCCACCACATATGTTTCCAATATTGTATGTGAGAATTCAATCTGCTAATGGGGGCATACATCTGTACGAGGTTTGCATAACTCCAAAGATTTGGAGAGAATTAATGGGTTGTCTTCATGCTAAAAAACCTACTTGACCACCATCATAGATATAAGAAGATTTTATGTAAAGATGAATTGAAATGTCCTGGTATTCTTGATTCCGACAGTTTCCCAAAAGGTCCACTGTAGAGGGTTTCATTTGATTGTTTAGTAATAAAATCACTAATTGAAGGAAAATAGCATTTAAAACTTACATTGAAATGTTAGTGTTTTGGGCTCTCTCTATTCATTATTAGGCATTCAGGTGCTGGAGAAGGATCTTCCCACTGCTCTTCATGCTGTGAAAGAGCATAAGATTATATGTTAAAATTATCTATATTTTTAATTGAACTAATAGATAAAAATATCTAAAGTTTTAAGCCTCTGTTTACATTTAAAGTGTATCCTGCCTAATGGATGTTGCATGAGTAATAACCGATAGCCGAGTGTGCAGTGAAGACATTGATTGATAGCAGTTGTTTCCCTGGACTCAGGCAGGCACTGACCAGTTAATGCATGACTTACCTGTTTAGGTGAGTCCAGCATTCCATGCTCTGAACAGATAGATTTGTTAAGTGTTCATTTTTTTTATTTGGATCTCTACATGGACAACACCAGAGCAAGGCACTTGTCTGCATTATTCAAATTCCAGGGAGGCAAGAGAGCAGAAACCTGAATTTATACGTTTAGTTCCCTTCAAATTGGAAATGTAAGTAGTTTTACCACTCACTTGAATGGGACACATACCCCTGCAACCCGATTGGCTCCAGTAATGTGAAAGCAAATGGGCAATTCATTATACATGTAAACACAGATATTATTTGATTTCACAGTGAAAATGCACGTATTTAAAAAATGTAGAAAGTATTTCAACATGCTTTCAGGAGGTCTTTACTGTGATGTGGTCCAAATGGTGCTGAGTTAAATGGCCCTTTAAGGGACAGTCTCCCACTTCCAGGATACGAAATAGAGCTCAAATTGAACCTCAACTGCGGAAGTTATAATGTAAGTTTCTAAAAGCTATATTGAATTTCTTTCATCAAAATACTAGTCAGGCATTATGTGGCGATGATCAATGTCTGTGTTTAGGGCAATCCTCTAAACATTCAAGCCTCTTTGTCCATTTTTTTTTTTTTTTAATTGCCAGATCGATTTGTGAAAATGGAATAAAGGTCTGGAAAACCTATTTTCCTACAGAAACAGTAACACGTAATTTAATATAATGACATGTAGGATTGAAGATTGTTATGCCCAGGGCCTGACTGGACTGTTTTAGACTATGGCTTGGGAATGAGATACCCTGTTTATATTAAAATGGTTAAAATATGGTTACACTGTTATACTGTATGTATCTTGGTTTCTGCTCTGCATAACATATTATCTATGCTGCAGGCTATTGCATCAGCCAACACCCAAGACCGTAGTGTAATAGACAATCCTTTTACAGGGTTTCCTAGTAAGCAGGGGCAGCCTATTATGTTACAGTATTGTTATCTGGTTATAACTCACTCAGCCACCTAAATACAATCTCTGAGATAAGATTAAGGCCTGAGTTTGTCAGAGGTACAGGGTTTCTCAGTGAGGAGGGGACAGCCTATTATTTAGGGATGAGGGCTTATTGTGATTGTTCAGCCTGTTTGCCAGAAAATTTAATGCAATGTGCCAATTAATAAAGGTATGACAGTGGAATCTGCACTTACATAGACAAGGTGTAAGTGTCATTCTGTGCATTCATACTAATTCTAAGGGATTATATGGTGCTCCTGATATTCTGGTCTGCTGAAGCAAGTTCCTGGGTATGGTTCCTGTGTATGGTCTTTTCTGCTATCAGAGGTGTACAAGGACTGCACGATTCTGCTGGATATGTTTGAACTAGGTTATTACCAAGTCCAATTGAAGTATCAGATCATGACAAAGATAATATAGTGTTGGGAACCCAGGGTTTGGGCAACATTTAAGTGTTACCTTATTTATTGATGTAGTAGCTTCTTGATGGATTTGTAGTAAATATAATTATACAGTGGAGGTCCGGAAGTAAAGAGACAAAGGTCCTGATTCAGACCCAGGTCGGCCTATTCACTGGTACTAAGCTATGTGTTCCCTGGCTGGTTCCTATCTCTCTTCCCAGCGGGTCCTGAGTGTGTGTTCATATACACTGATTCCTCTCTCCATGTACTAAAATGAATAGTCATATTGTGCATACCATAGCATCTTCAATATATGTGTGATAGAGCCCCTATAACTACCGATATCTGATATTGCATGGTATGGTTAATTATAACACAGTAAAACAATATTTTATTTAGAGGAGCTTTACCTTATGAAAATATTGTTATCCGAAACAAAATGTATTTTCTGTACCTTGTTAGCCTGTATAATTCTGTTTTAATAATATTCACACCAGGGCATGGGGTATATATTTAATATTTTTATTCTGCCCAGGTCCAATCAGATTTGTGTGCCCCAACAGCTCAGTTACTACTCCTCATCTCAATGATACATTTACTACAAACATATAAAGAAAATGATAAGTGTGTGTTTTAATATACAGTAAGTCAGAAAATGCCAGGTGTACTTATAGACAGAATATTCTCTGCAAATAGACATTTCTGTGCATATTCCATGGCAATGCATTAGCAATTACAGGCGACCTGCTGCCCTTGAAAATGTACTGCCCTAGGCCTCGGCCACGTGGGACCTGGTTAAAAAACACCCATGTACTATGGTTATTATGAACTTACAATTTTACTGTTATTTAAGTCATAAAGCAAACCTTAGCATGCATTATCACATACCACTGTGGGTATAGAAGTCACCATAGCATCACTATAGCTCAATACTGGCAAGATACTCTCTCTTCATTATAACTGAATTCATGGCAAGACACTGCCTGACACCACCACACCCTTTAGTATATTCTGTCCATTATCAGTGTGAAGCACCTCTCTTTGGGCGAGGCCTTAGGTCACAGCTGTAAAACATGACACCAACATGGCAGACAACAGGAAGACAGGGGGAGGATTCAAAAGGTGAACAACTATTACTCTGAGGCTTCTTAAAATAATAATTACATTGAGTTGAATAAAATTAAGTCAAATAAAATATTTTTAAATGGCCCCTTTATTAAATGTACTTATATTATTTAGTCTTGTAGAGATTTTGTTTTATTCGTGCATCGTTGCAAAGGTCAAAAAAAATAATCCCATAATAATAATCACATAATTGATTGTGTTTTTTTAAATGGTGTGCAAATGTGGGCATCATAAATTGCATGCCCTGGAAGCTGAAGTAATTTGCCTTTTTGAGACGTCTTGAAATGCTCAACTTCCTTCCTAGGAGATCTAATGGCAGTGACCTCTAAGAGGACATGTCTAGATGATTGATGCTTTTTTAACACAAATCTAAATTGTATCAATGTTTTGGAAAATGGAGACTGTTGAGGAGTATAAATTCAGTTTTAAGATGAGTTTAAAGAATGTATATATTATAGGGCCACTGTAGTGCAAAGACTTGCAGTATGCATTTAAAGCATCATGTTTTAAGCATCACAAATCTAAATTGTATCAATGTTTTGGAAAATGGAGACTGTTGAGGAGTATAAATTCAGTTTTAAGATGAGTTTAAAGAATGTATATATTATAGGGCCACTGTAGTGCAAAGACTTGCAGTATGCATTTAAAGCATCATGTTTTAAGCATCACAAATGTTTGCTTTTTTGTATGAGAAATTATTAATCTATATTGTATGAAAATTGCATTAAAGGCACATATAAGTTCCATGGGTTAAGACATTTCTGCACTTCTTAGGGAAAAACTTTATTTATATATGCAGCACATTTTATAAAACCTTTTATTTTTTTTAATATCTACAAATCCCTCTAATCGTTATGTTGACTTTCTTAGGGGTGACTACACAGGCACCTGATCCCCCCAATCAGCATGGCGCATTTGGAGACCAATTTTTACCCATTATTCACCTGCTATGTCTTCCTCAGCCAATAGGAGAGCACTGATATGAGGCCCAAAGTATCTTCTGGGATATGACCTGCCTGCTTCCTGTGGGCCTCATTCAATTGCAAGGCCGCATCTCGCGGTATACAGGCTTTATGTCTTCGGGTCTGCTGCGGGCTTGAACTCTGCTCCATTTACGGATCGATCCAATTGAACAAGCCCCCAACTTATGGGCTGAAAGCCGAAACCATAAACCATGCAATCATATGTAGCATTTCAGGGCGTGATCATGATCAATTAAGCAAGGTCGTAACTACTATTTAGAAACAGCCAATAGAAAATGAGACTGTCAGTAAAACATGTCACATGTCAATCAATTAGCGTTTAGAAATCCGATATGCGATCAGACCCATAATCTGGCAATGTACAAAATAATTAAAATGAATGAGGAAAATGTTCTAGTCCATGTGGGTGGCCTGATAGGTATTAACTAATTGATTCCCAAGATTGATATAACACTGAAATGACAAATAAATAAATAAAAAATATTGCAGATTTACGAGTTTAAGACTGTTGTGCATTTAATTCTAATGTTTGTCATAGCTTTCCCTGTCACTTACAGAGCAAGATTGATTTTTTCTTTGCATTTACAGTGCTACAGATATGTCTTTAACCTCTTTGCGGGTCCCATCTGGTACCGGAGGATTTTCTTCTACATTTGCCGTTTACTGGTGTGAAAACATTTGCGGGCTTGCGTATTTAGCGATCGTAACTCTTGCGGAAGTGAAAGATCAAAGGCTTAGATGGGCCGTTACCAGTAAAAAGAAGACAATTGAATAGCAAATTATTTTACAGGTTACATTGTGGGTTCCTGTAAGATACGATTTCTCAATTGAATAAGGCCCTGTGTCTGCTGTGTCTGTGTGTGAGAGAGCTGCAGCTGTCACCAGAGAGAGTGAGAGGTGTGTGTGTGTGTGTGTGTGAGAGAGAGAGAGCGTAAGAAGTGGGTGAGAGTGTGTGTGAGAGAGAGAGAGAGAAAAAAAAAACTTCAGCAGAAGTAATTAATGCAGGGGATGGACAACCGGCTGGGGTGGTAATCAAGTGTGAATGTGCTGCACAGAGAGTCTCATATGAAAATGCATAGCATCTTCTAACCCCAGAGATTGATACAAACATTTCAACTGCCTGAGGTTCCTCCTGATTGGCCAAAACAATTTATGCATTTTATGCTAATTTAGCCTCGGTTTCAAGGTGGTGTTTACTCTAATTTTCAACTGTGAGAAATTACACATTTTGTTAACTTCAAAGTACGTTTTTAAATGTTTATTTTAGTGTTTTTTCATGCAATTTTTTTTTAAATCCAGGACATTTAGATATGCCTTTAAATATAAACAGTATGTGATTGCATTTGTCTTCTCTGTCCTGGTTAGTTACAGCTAACAAAGGGACAGTGAGCCTTATGGATGTCTAAACCGTTTTTGCACTAGCAGAGCTGCTTCTCTCCATCCCCTCTTTGGTGGCTGGGGAAGGCTGGCCTTATGTTCTTATTTTTTCTTGACTGATATAGGTTTTTGGCAGAGACAACAATTTATATTAGGACAGTCTCCTGGGCAAATCTTCTCTCACTCCCTCCACATGACAGGACGTGAAAAGTACTAAACTAATAATGATTATATTGCTAATGAGTTATTAATAAAACAAATGAACTCTGTTGTATAATTAATACAGTGACACATTAATACGAAGTACGTACAATATAGGTAGCTGGTAAGTTGCATACATATTTAATAAACGGTAGATTAAATAAAAATATGCCCCAAAATATACATGTTATGATGTCCTTTTAAATTGTGCATGTTTATTGTTTTGATCTTTAGTGGGAAGCCCTTCTTATCTTTTCTAGACTGCTGCAGATTATGGAGCACAACTAAATGCAGCTGCCTTTTTGCTACACAGCTTTTGTGGTAAAGTGTGTAAACACTACGAGATGATAATGAGATAAATAGTATCCCAGTTTTATGTAAATTATTTTATTAAGACATGATTACAAGCCCAATTTATTTATTTTTTTTACCTAAAATCATACAATTTATAACTACTTGGGTCTGCCTTCTGTAGCTCATACATCTCATGAATACACACACTGTGAAGTGCGATGTTTCAGATTAGCCAGTCAATCATCTTTCTCAAGCAGCAACTTTCAGGATGTTGCCAGGATAGCAGGATGAGTTCCAAAAAATTTCCCATAGGGATCAAGGTAAATTTAAATAATCTGTTCTGAGCCATTTTACAATTTAGTTTGTACTGATAATGTTGTTTTTTTTAATACAAAACCAAAAACTAAAAACTAAACAGACAAAAAAATCAACAATTGGATCAAATAACATGGAATTTAGCTTCACTTTAACTGTACTGAAAGGACTTGAGGCTCAGTGGGATGGTGGCGATGTAGCGGAGGAGAAAGGTTATTGATTGGAACTTTGGATCTTATACGCAACACTTTGGTTCTTATAGGCACAGGCTACATTTTGGTTCTCGTAGACACAGGCTACACTTTGATTCTTATAGGCACAGGCAGCACTTTGATTCCTGTAAACACAGACTGCTCTTGGGCTCTTGTAGGCACAAACTACACTATGCCACATCACTTCCTGAGAGACAGGATGCGGGTGACTCAAGCTCATTGAGTACTGAGCAAGCATTAAGTTCCTAGCCAACTTTGTCAGTCAGACGCGTTGAGTACCGAGCAAGCGCTGAGTTTCCGTGCCAACTACTGTATGTCAGACAGACTTGTGAAAACCGAGCAAGCGTAGATTTCCAAGTATTTTTTTTGTCAGGCAGAAGGGTTGAGTATTGAAATTGTTGACATCCGTGCAGGTTGAGAAAAGACGTACCACTGTACACTGTCTTCATGAGCTGCAGAGGGGAGAAAGCAATTAGGAACTATTTAGTTCAGATACTCACTAATATTTTTAGCCTGGTACATACTTTTTGTTTTTTAAATACATTTTTATTATGAGAAAAGAAGGTTACAATGCATTTGAACATGACTTCATAATGAAAGAATACAAAACATTGTAGTATGACACTTTACAGCTTATAATAAACACATCTACTGCAACTCTTTCTCACTCTTTTTTGTTTTTGTTAAAGAAGTACACATAACTTCTCCTAGTATTTCTAATGCAATACTGAGCAATATTCTAACAATAAAAATAAACAAAATATATAAAAAGAAGAATGAAAGAAGAAAAAGAAGGAAAGATATTACCCTCTTTCAAGGTCCACATTCGCCAACCACATCTATCCCAGCAGATAAGAAACTCATGGAGCAAATAAACTCAATTGTAGAATCTCCTCAAAGGCTGGAACAATCCAATTTACAATGTTGTGTAATTATGCTTCTAGTAGCCAGAAATATTTGATTTGATAGAAATTGTGCATTTTTAGAAAGACCTGGGAGTGGTAAGCATAATAATGCCTCTTCTGTTTTTTGAGGGATAACTGTATTTCATAGTTTCTCCAGGATATTATAGGTCGTCATCCAAATGTGCTAAACTTTGGGGCAATCCCATAACATATGTTTTAAGGAACCTATGGTGTTGCAACCTCTGAAGCAATTGCCATCCAACTGACTATTTAAACAGTGGAGTCTAGCTGGGGTAAGGTACCATCTCAAGATAGTTTTGTAAACATTTTCCTTCAATATAATGTTTAAAGAGGAGTTTGTTGCGTTTTGGATAATTATACCCCATTGTTCATCATCTTGGCTAATATTGAGCTCAGCCTTCCAGGAGGCCCTATAGGACAGATTGTTAGGTGTGGCCTGGTCATTTAGGTAGTGAAGTCTGGTACATACTTGACAAACAAATGTCTTTTTTCTGCAGCGGTCCTTTAATTGTACCATTCTCTTTACTTCTCCAGTGTAAAAGATTCTTACTATTTGGTGCCTTCCTCTTTCATCCTGTTCTCTCTGAAAAAGGGTGCCTTGTTTCAAAGATTTGATGAAAGGCAATACTAACAGAGAAATACAATTGCAATGCTGCTGCAGGCAGACATAGCATGTTATAGACTGCTTTCAGTAGTATGACACTGATGGGGTGAAGCCCTTTCCTGGTGGGTGTGGCCTTTGGTCACAGCTGTGAAACATGGCACCCTTCAAGAGCGAGCATAGGCAGAATGGAAAGATAAAATTAATTAAGTGCCTATCAGATATTATAATTGTCAAACTGCGATTCGTCGTCACACTTTGCGACGAATCGCAGTTTGACAACAATCTGATCGCAAAGACGATCAGATTGCACGCATGCGCATTGCGTGGCATTAGCCGTGCATGCGCAATGCACGGCGTGAGTCCTGCATGCGCAATGTACGGCATGAGTCGCGCATGCACAAAGCACGGTGTCAGCCTCGAATGCGCATTGTGCGGCGCTTAAGGGGAGGAGGTGAGACACAGAGGGAGAGGGAGGAAAAGAGACAGAGAGGGAGAGGGGGAGAAAGAGACACTGGGGAGAGGGGGGAAGAGACAAAGGAGGGGAGAGGGGGCTAGACACAAAGGGGGGAGAGGGGGGTGAAGAGACAAAGAGGGGAGAGAGACAAAGAGAGGGGGAGGGGGGGAGGGACAAAGGGAGGGAGAGGGGGAAGAGACAAAGGGGGAGAGAGGGGGGGAAAGAGACAAAGGGGGGAGAGGGGGGAAAGAGACAAAGGGGGAGAGACAAAGGGGAGGGGGAACAGACACAGGGGAGGGAGAGGAGAGGAAAAGAGACACAGGGGAGGGAGAGGAGGGGGAAGAGACACAGGGGAGTGAGAGGAGGTGGAAGAGACAGGGGAGTGAGAGGAGGGGGAAGAGACACGGGGGAGTGAGAGGAGGGGGAAGAGACACAGGGGAGGGAGAGGAGGGGAGAAGATACACAGGGGAGGGACATGGGGGGAGTGACACAAGGGAGGGGGGAAGAGACACAGGGGGAGGGGGAAAGAAACACAGGGGAGGGGGGAACAGACACAGGGGAGGGAGAGGAGGAAAAGAGACACAGGGGAGGGGAAAAGAGAAACATGGGAGGGAGAGGGGGAACGAGACATGGGGGAAAGGGGGGACAGAGACAAGGGGGGAGATGGGGGAAAGAGACACAGGTGGGGGGAAAGGGGGAAGAGACACAGGAGGGGGAGAGGGGTGAGAGACAAAGGGGGGAAAGGGGGGAAAGAGACACAGGGGAGTGGGGAACAGACACAGGGGAGTGAGAGGAGGGAGGAAGATACACAGGGGAGGGAAATGGGGGGGAGACACGAGGGAGGGGGAACAGACACAGTGGGAGGGAGGGACAGGGGGTACAGACACAGGGGAGGGAGAGGGGGAAAGAGACACAGGGAAGGGGGAAAGAGACACAGGATAGGGGGAAAGAGACACAAGGGAGGGGTTGGGAAAGAGACGCATGGGAGGGAGAGGGGGGAAAGAGACACAGGGGAGGGGGTTAGAGACACGGGAGGGAGAGGAGGGTGAAATGAGACACAAGGGAGGAAGTAGACAAGGGGAGAGACTCACAATGAGCTCCAACGGCGCTCATCGCGAGGCCAGTAAAGTAGACGGTGGGAGAGGTGGGGAGGGGGAGGATCGCAATGAACGCCAAAGGCGCTCATTAAGAGGTCTGTGATGAGCGCCAAAGGCGCTCATTGCCAGGCCAGGAAAGAAGAGGGGGAGAGGCTCCCATTGGGTGGCAAACAGCATTTCCAGGCTTTACTTTTCATTGCCGTCATTTTTGACGGGCAAGTCGCTAGTTGTTAATATATTTATAAATAACAAAAGAAATTGCCTAAAGAGTCATTAAAATGAAAGCCAATTAGTCTCCTTATCAGGACAAAGTGCCAGTTTGGTGTTTTCTGTTATTGCTATATAAAGCTATACATTTGAAAGATATGTGACTTTATTAGAAAATATATATAAAGTCTGTATAGATTCATCTACAGTGTTATTAAAAAATAAATTAATAACTAGCCAGCTCAGCATATTACCATATGTTGCAAGACTGTTAATTTCCCTTAGGGATTAAGAAATATCCTTCTTAAATATATTACGAGGATCCATTTAAGGAAATAATACCTGTCATAAAAAAATCATAGGTTTCTGCTCAAAATTTCTACACTTTAGTTACATTTTCTGTACATTAAATGAGCACTGTTTAACAATACCCTCTTTTTATTATTATCGCAATCTTAATAAAAAACACTTCAAATGATCACTCTAGTTAAGAATTTTTTTGATTTTTTTTTCTTCAATCACCAAGCAAAATCTTTTAGAAAGCAAAAAAATAAAAATAAACAGAACATCTATATTTGTGTGGCATTTCTTCAATTATTCTTCACTGAGTGGCTCTATTTTGCTTTCTTATCTGCAGCTGTCTTTCTCAAATGGGTGCATCCTTAATTAGGTCCTAAATTAGGTCTGCCGAGAGCAAAGGCAGATGTAACTGTCACATTTGTGTACTTCCTGAGTATTCAGAGTCTCCTCCCACTTCAGGAAGCTGATCAGCAGAAACTAAAATGATAGATTCAACTGCAGCTAAAAAGTTGTTGCAAATAAGTATAGTTCTTCAAAATAGTAGATTTTAAAAATATCCACGTGGTCTTTTAACAGGGCTGATATGAATTAAAATGTAACCGTGTCACAGTGTAATAACCTGGACTTCATGGACTGTAACATACCAGTACATCTTTATGTCCATGGTCATGCCGATCCACTTGGTTTCATAGCAGAGATACTTGAGTGGGTTGCCAGTTCTTTTTCCAGTGGACCACAGCATACAGCTCCTGGTATTCCTAGGTGGTCTCCTATCTAAGTACTGACCAGGCCCAACCCTGCATGGCTTCAGGGTGTTGTGATCTCTTGGTTCCTTGACTGGAATCAAACCCAGGTTATAGCTGCCGAAGCAGATCATGATCCCCTCCCTTCGGAGACTGGGCCGCTGGGCAGTATTCCAACATGATAACAACCCCAAACACACCTCCAAGACGACCACTGCCTTGCTAAAGAAGCTGAAGGTGAAGGTAATGGACTGGCCAAGCATGTCTCCAGACCATATATATATCACCTTCATAGATCGCTGCCTTATTGTGGTGAAGGAGCTGTTTACTTCAATGAAGCTGGGAGCTAAACTATGTAGGGTCACCCACAGGCAGAAGGTTGAGAAGGAACTGGCAACTTACTCCAGTATCTTTGGCAAAAAAGCCTTATGGATGAGTACAAGCAGACACAAGATGTGTCTGGCATGCTGCAGTCCATAGGGTCATGGAGAGTCAAACACGACTGAACGACTAAACAACAATAATATATATACAGAATAAATGTGACCCTTTAAATGTGATATAGACATATATTGGAGACTGCAACTAGTGACTGGAATTTAATTCTGTACAATGACAAATTACAATAAAAAAACTACATATGATTAAACAAACACTGCAGTTTAGGAAACAAATCACATATTTGTGAAGTTTGTAACAAGCAAACAACATTGTTAGTCATGTAAGGCATGAGTGTAAAATATTTTTTTGGGAAAAGAGAAAAGTCATGGTGAAGGAGGGAACTGGGTCAGTTTTTATTATTTGACACCTATCCCCTTCCATTACACATGCTCAGAAGCAGTTATTCAACTGTAGTTCTTGCAGGGATGATTACCCTTATCATACATGCAAACTTCACCAAGGTTTAATGGACGCCTCCAGGAACCAGCAAATGCATTACATTTTATTTATTTTTAGAATTATTAACTAGCTTTATGACATTTTCCAGTGTAATTATGTTCTCAAATGTATAGTTTTATTATGGGGAGCTAATTTGATTTTGTTAATTACCCCAATAAGAACAATCCCACTATCTGAAAAACAAGCAAAGCTTCTAGAAGACTATAGTACATTTCTAAAACTGCAAACTAAATAGTCAATAATAGAAAAATCATTATTTTGTCTAAATAGGGACTAATCATAAGTGTACAGCTGTGTTTCATGCAGATCCATTTGGATAAATACTAGGCTGAGTGCCAACTGCTGGGATTTCCTGAAGCAAAGAGCTTAACATAAAATTAGCATGATCTAATTAACACTTAGATGTTATTTTGCCAAATAAAATATGAAACAGAAACTCAATAAATTATAATAAAGTTAAATGTGTAGATCATATCCTCAATAATTAAAAATCATTTACAACATTGCTTTTGTTTCTTTTCTTTTTTTCGCATTCAATGTTCATGATGGAGTGATCCCTTTTACACATTACATATTCTAGGGCAATGGTAGAGAATAATTTGGGATTGCCACCTGGATGGCAGCTGTTATCCAACTGATTTATTCATTATCAGATCACCAATTCAGATACCAGCTGGATTTATGAATAGGGCATGGGGTTCTTTGATGCCAACACAACTGTATTAGCATAAACAATAAGGTGACTGCTGGAGAGTCTCTTTGGCAAATGTGCCAAGCATGATGTATCAATGGTGTGGGCACAGCACGGAAACAAAAAAATCACCTCTGAGCATATCTTCATATCTGAATCAACTTAAAAAACAGCTGTTCCCTACAGATTTATTCAGAATGCACTGCAGTTTAGAATTCTGGTTAATAAATTATATATTTTTTTAAAGCACTCAATGCATAATGTTGAAAAGTGCATATCTGTATAAAATAATTGTTACAATATAATTTCTCAATTGGCATTGTGTTGAAAATGTTTAAATAATCTATAAATATTAGTTCACAGATTAGATAAAATGCAGCTGTCGGAGAAAAAAAGACTTTTTCCCTTTGTGTGTCTCCCTAGTACATAAGAAGTGGGGGTGTAATCATGGTCGCATTTAGCTATCTGGCAAACATTTAAACAATGGGTCACACTAGGCAGTCTACAGTGTATTTCATTAGCTATCTAAAATCTGCAATTCTATATTATTTCTGTATTTTTAACAATATTTTTTACATAGAAGCAGCCATTGTAATTTTGATTTACAACAAATCTAAAAAATGATTATTATTATTATCCTTTAATTCTAATGCTCCAACATATTCCGTAGCGCTGTGCAGGGGTTAAGTACAAATTAAATTATTTTTTAACACATTGCAAAAGAATGGAGGGCCCTGTTATTGAGCTTAAAATCATTAATAGAGCTTTCCCTAAAGCACCAAAATGATTGAAGATACACAAACTTAAAAGAAAGGATAAGGATGAAGAAAGTTAATATTGTTAAGAAAAATGAATACAAATATAGTGCAGAAATGTAATAGGTGACCCAAAAATTTTAACATATAAATACTTAGAATGTGCCAACAATTGGGCTAAGCACAGTGCAAATTGTGAAAAGTATATATATTTTCTTCTTTATACAAAGCTGCAGTTCTAAATAGTTTTATGGTCAGTGCATGAACGGTGTAGTCAATTGGTGGGCATCTTGCTACACACTTGCATTTCATTGCAGACTATCACTCTCGTGCAGAAACAACAGAGAGTAAAACACACAAAATGGCTGTGTACTATATTGAGGGATTTATGAATCCTGTGTCTGTTTGGCATCACTAGCCGCTGACGACACAAGTCAAATCACAAGACTGACTGACCTCATGATACAAGTAGTTGGCTGTATGGCAAAACTGCCATGCACATTATCTAGTAACTAGCAAATTGCCCGTCAAAAATGACAGCAATACATTTTGAAGACTGGCAATGCTGTTTACCACACAATGAGAGGCTCTCCCTCCTCTAACTTACGGACCTCATGATGAGCGCCTTTGGCGCTCATCACCTGCCTCGCAATGAGCCGTTTCTCCGCTCATTGCAGGCGTTGGCCAACCCGCAACTTTCGGGCATTGCAATGAGAGCCTTCGGCACTCATAGCATCCCCATCAAGGCAGTCACATACGGGCCTCACAATGAGCACCTTAGGCGCCCATTGCGCATGCGCAAGCCCGTAAATATTAACATTGCGTGACGACAACTCACAATTACCACAAGTATTCTATGTGATAAGTCTATTCTTGATCAGTTGTAACAACTTAGACTGTTTTTCCACATTATTTTCAAGTCTCTAAAAGATCTTTGTCTCATTATTCCATCTATTTGTTCATTTTATTTTTTTCCTTTTTTTCTAAATTCTAACAAAAGGATTAAACACAACACATGACCCTTTTGAGAATAAATATATTCTTCTTATTATTATTGTTTATTTGTTACGCCCCCAACATATTCCGTAGCGCTGTACTTGCGTAGTGATCAAGGCAAAACAATATTAACACATTGCAAAGGATGAAGGGCCCTGTCAGAGCCTAGAATCCAGTATCCATAGAGCTTTCCCCAAATATAGCACTTTATAGGATATAATTATCATTACAATAGTTGTTAACTAAAGAGTAAGAAATAAGTATATTATTTTCCTCAAGTTCAGAGATTTTTTAAATAAATTTCAATGGTAAGGATAATGAATGTACCTACAAATCAAAACATCCAAAGTGCTTAAAACTAGATTGAATACTAGTATTGAATCATTAAATTTATATTTTCAATTTATTAAGTACTCTGTAATAGGAAACATTTTTACTTTTTGTTTCAGTTGCATATTATGGAGTACTTAATAAACTGAATATTTCCTTTTATTAATCCCAAAATTTGATGATTCAATACTTTCAATGTTAATGGTGACTTGAACCCTTGGTTCAATCCTCCCTATTCTAGAACAAATCCTATTCAAAAGTTATGTGTCATCAAGAGAGAGCGAGGAACAGAAAGTCCCTTTTCTGATGATCCATTAGCTCTTCCCAGAAACCCTAATATGGAAGAGTCCCACAAGAATGAAACAGTGCTAGATTAGTAAACTCATGTGCATCAAACAATGATGTACCCTCATTTGCATGTTGTAGCCCAGAATTCCCAAAGTACAATGGAAACATTGTATGTTTTGACAATATGTGCCAAAAACAGGTTTTCTGACGTGTTTAAGACACAAAGATATAGACAGATGTACACTTAAGTTTATTATTTTCTTGTCAGAAAAAATACATCCGCCTACTCAATTCAAGGACAAAATCCATGGAAAACCTGAAATATAATTTCAAGTTTCAGTATGACATTGTTTCCTTAAGGCTTAAAGTAGTATCACTTATATTATCATCTTTACAACTCTTTAAAAAACAGTTAATTGCTCCTATTTCCAATTTTGGAATTGTATAAAGATTAAGCAATTATTTTTTTTTCACTCAGGAAACAGTAACAATGCATGTTTGTATGGAAGCTTTTTAGGAATATTAGTCCTGTCAAAACAGATTTATTTTCAGACTGGGAGTGGAGAAATGTCACAGTGTCTGTGACTCATGACAATTACCTGGGGAAGAACGAAAAAAAATATTGTCTGGATCGTCTTCTCCTGGATTATATTCATTGTTAGCCAAGATAATGCAATGTACATAGAAAACAGGTGCTAGAATTTGTCAAGGAGTAGACAGCACAAATGCTCAATGTTACCAATTAGCCTTCTAAATACCAACCATCAGCTTTTATTCTACAGTATTTTGTATTGAAAATGTTTGACCATATAATAAATATTAACCATTCCATTACCAGTATTAAATTGACATTGTGCTCCAATAAATAATTAATACAAAGAATAGAAAAAGGCGTAAAAAAGATAGAATTTTTTTAGACCTGTAGCATTTTAGACCTTTACTACTACATATCAATTCTTCTACTTTTATTTTAAAAACATTGTCACAGTATTAAAATAAGTGACTAAAAAAGCCACATGATTTTCTTTTTACTACTACTAAATCTATAAAATGTAATATTTCCATCCAAGATGGAAACCTATTATGTTTCTAATATTATCCTATTCTTCATGACAGTGAACAATAAAGAATAAAGCTTCTTTTGCATATTAGTTAAAGTCAAAGGGAAAAAGGTGCAATAGCATTAATTTCAAAAGACACATTTAGTCAATCATAACATTGCTTCCAAACAGAACTAGCTTTAAAACATGATCATAATATGTGTAGCATATCCTTATTGCCTCCACAATTTCTCCGCCAGTCTGCTAAAGCTTGTAACTTTCTCTAATATAAAACTGTGAGAATACCAATGACGTACAATTTTCAAATTAAGTTCCGAAAAATTAAGACAAGGCAAAATCTTTTTCACAAAATAGTTTTGCGGCTAACCATTCAGCGTTTCTTGGTTTAATTTAAAGTCTAAATCCATCCAAAAGAATATGTTGGCAAATTCTGTCTACCAGGTATTTCTCAACTTTTTCCCTAAGGAAACGTCAATAGTCTAGGATTTAAAGAGATATGAATCTAGATGTACTAGAAATATATGATTGTTTGAAGTACAATAAAATTATATTTCATTTAGTAGTGCTATTCATTTCAATCATTATTATAATGGGATTGAAATGTATTATAAAAACTAAGTTCTAGTTCAATACTATTTTTGCCAAGGATAGTGATTTTACTGTAATTTAAATAACAATACAATGTAATCTCTTGAGATGTTTTGGTATATGGGCTTTGCAGCTCTGATTTATGTTGATGCTGAAAAAAGGTTAATGTAAGTAAGAAAACTTGTTGGTCTCTACAGTCTTGTATTTCCTGAATGTGTCTTGATACCACAATATAGACACCTGTTCAACAACATCTATACTTCTCTTGCAAGAGGAGTATTTGGTCAACCTACATAATTTCTTTATGAGGCATAATTCAGGATGGAGATGATGATGGGAGGAGTAGAGATTGGAATCTTGAGGTGAAAATACATCAGGACATGTGTGTTTCAGAGCCATTTCTATTTCTTGTTTGTTTCTTGGGCAACTGCTATTGTCTGTGATGGTCCATATTTAGAAACATCATCCACTCAGGATTCTCTGAAATACGTTAATTTGCATTGATATCAAAGGTACTATGTCTGAAAGCAGTGATGGTAGCTTTTGTGCATTGTCACAGGGGCAGCAAATGTTGCTTTTTCTTGGATTTCAAAGACTTGTTTGAATGGTTATTTGAAGGCTTCAGAGTAGAGATGATGTCTGCTCCCAAACACAAGAGGCCATAGCAGTTTGGGTGAAGAGCGTCATTATATAGACTACTATGATCTGATATGTAGGGGTGGTCAAAAATGGAGCTCAAACCTTATTTTATATTGGATAAGGAAACCTCTAAATTGGGAAGGTTCACAAAAAAAGTAAAGCAGCAAGAAAAACACCAGTTCACTCATTAAAATGGATGCTAGGTTTGGGTTTCAAATAGAAGAGCAGATCTAGGAGCCAGCAGCTGAAAATCAGAGGGTGATGCCAGATGGACATAAAATATTCATCCAGCATATCTCCCCCACAATGGACAATAGGAACAATAGGACACCTAGATGTTATTCTGAAGGAGACTTTTATAAGGTTTCCCTTTCAATCAGGTCAGATCCATTTGTCAGGAGAAAAACAGAAAGCCTTTATCAATGAGGTTGGGTCACAAGCATCAGTTTGTGGCTGGGGGCAAGCAGAATCTTTGGTATAACAGACAAGTGGTCTTGACAGGCAGCTGGATCACAGACAAGAGGTAAAAGCACAATACATTCCACACCAATGGGAAATCCTGCTAGCAATGACTCCTCCATCTGATAGCCAACCATTTTTCACATTGACACGGACACTTCTTCCTTTAATCTCAGGTGTCTATGGTACCGTCACCAATACATGAAGTCTTTTCCTTAAGCACTAATACAGAAAAAAATATGTATGCCATATCAACCCTAACCTAGTCCCCAGTTTACTGTGAGCAGTAATCAAACCCTCCACCCCTGCCACCACCAACAAAATAAGGTTTATCCCCGACTCCCAGTATGCACTCCTTGCCTATATCCATAATGGCAGGCGAGTCCTGCTTAGGACAGTGCTGAGTTTATTTGCTAAAAAGAACATTTTTTTTCATTATTATGCTACATGTGCCCTGTTCCTAATAACATCAAAATATTACCAAATGGGCTGTGCAATAATTCTGCTGCACTACAAAAATTAACAAAAACAACATTTATCCAACAGAGTAGATTGAAGGGGTTAACATATTCTGCTGATGAAGGGGTTAACATATTTTGCTGACATATTCACATGAGATATAGCCTAACCATAATAACACATTCTTGTCCTTGGAACGTCTTGCGACCTTACTAAAACACAAACATTTCTAGTTGTTCTAAGAAACAGAAAACACCTGATTATCTGTCCTTGTACCGACTAACGTTTACTGTGTAACCAGCCTCTAATATCCTCCTTCTTTAGCAAGTATATAACCTATGCTATGACGTGGCAATAAATGAATTGTGCTGAGAAAACACTGTGTGTGTATTATTTTTCCAGTACAGTTCCTCAGAATTCTGACAAAGGCCTGCGATCCAAGCTGCCAAATATACCAGAAAGACCCAACAAACCCAACATAGATGAGGGTCGATTTCCTGCTCAGACAGGGTTCATATGATTTTGGAGAGGTTGTTACCTCTGTTAGGGTTTCCCTGCTGATGTTTTTTCCTCAGTGTAATGTGATCACTGCAGACACTAGTTGTGTGCTTCTTCTATGGGGTTAGAAAAACTAAGATAAAACTAGAGTTTTCCATAAGCTGTAGAGAGACTAAATAAGAAATCATAACAGCAAAACTGTACAATTCAGAGATTAATTATTATAGGTTTTCCCCAATATTTTTGTTTCTAGAAATGCATCTGCAGGGCTTGAGTAATTATTGTTCTTTTGTTTTTTGTTTAGAATGGGGCTTGGCCCTCATAATGCCATTTCCTGCAATGTAGTCTGTACCTCAATACTGGTCTTGAATGTGTAGATAAAAATAAACTTTTATTCACCTGTGTGATGTATGTTCTAAGTTTACATTTTTTCATTTATCTTCCCCAAAAATCTATGTTTTAATTTAGAACATGCTCTTCTACATACATAACAATAAATATCAAGCTCCGTGTCACTTTCATAGGCTGTTACTTAACCTTACCCTTCTTTACTTGTTATTTAATCTTACTCTCCTTGTCCAATATCTTGATCCGCAGAGGTTTTCTGTCTGCAATTAAAATATGTACAGATGATTTTAATGTTTTTACGGGTTTAAGGTAGACTTACAAATGATTTGTCTTCCAGCAAATAGGGTGGGTCCGTTAAAATTTTACCTAAACATAAAAGTTTAAATATGTAAATAAAATGTATACAACTTATCTAATTTATCTTTCACTTCTCTGCATTTGAGGAGACAGAGATCTGTAATTTAATATTTTACAAGAAGGTACAAGAACTGGTGTTTTTACAAAAGCTTCATACTAAACATTCACTGTTAAATTACCACTGCAGATAAAAAAAGAACACGTTTCTCACATATGTCAGGTATGTACCAAACTAAAAATATTAGCAGCTGTGTGAGCTATGAACATAAAATATTTTTGGAGGTTTTCAGAATTTTGTAAGATTTTTTTTTTATAAATACAGAAATCCATTTTGTGTTAGTTATATCACATCCTGTGTGCTGGATGAATGGAAGTGTGTGTCTGGAGGGAGGGAGGGGTGGATGGGGAAAGAGGGAACAGACAGAGGTCCAGTGCCTTTGTTTGATTACTGGATAAGATTCAAATTGACACTATACCACTTCCTCCTACTGACCCGGAAGCAAACACCTTGCATCAGTCAATGCGATCATTGTTCTCCTGAAATGTAAATCACCTCTCTCTCACACACACACAACATCCACCAATGTATCATTAATCAATCCAGGACCTGTAGAGGCATCAAAATAATTGTTCACTTCTAATTAAATACTAACAGCCTTATTAAATTGTGATTCAGTAAATTTAAAAGGGCTCTATTTAAGCACATAGCATATTTTTTTACAGAAGTTTTTAGTTAGTGAACTTCTACCCAAAATCAAGGTCTTCACTAACTAAAAACTTCTGTAAAAAAATATGCTATGTGCTTATATAGAGCCCTTTTAAATTTACCGAATCGCAATTTAATAAGGCTGTTAAATGTATGACTTTTTCCTACTTAATTATGCTATTAGTCAGATTCAAAGTTTTTTCTTTATTCTGAACTTATTTAAGAGGAATATGAAGCTGATAGCCTGTGACTTTACATTTAATATACAGCCAAAGCCACAAGGGATTATGAGCAATTATTGGTAATATACACCCATATCATATAGTTTTAATGTACATTTACATTAAGAAAAACATTTTTTTTCATTACACTCAATGGATAAAGTACTTGTTATCACCTATATTTTTAAAATATACTGTATGTGTCTTTTATGATACTAATTTGATTAACCACTGAGCTTGTAAACAATGTCTCGATCCTAATAAATGGCTGAGTTAAAATTCTAATCTGTCAATGGTATCAACCATAGAGAAATAATGTATTATTATTAATATTATTATCCTTTATTTATAAAGTAATAACATACTCCATAGCTCAAAGTACAGGGGACACAGAGAATATCATAAGAGCTTACAATTTATATCATATTTCCTTGACTGCTCAAACATGAAACCATTACAAAAACTAGACAAGTTCCATAACATATATACTTCTCTAAGTGCACTGTTTCATATAAATACAACTTAAGTGGAACTTCACCTTCAAGGAATTCCTTTTAGCGCAGTATATAAGCATTTATCGACACATGATAAGGACTGTGTCTTGAATAAATGCATTTAAATACTGACCACATTTTAGGTGGAGTTACATTTCTATTTTGCGAGCCAGAAAATTGAATCTGGAATACATTATCTAATTCTCCAACTGAGACGTGTATCAATGTAGGCCGCACATGAATGTGGAAATTTGAGCTTACATGTAATTGGAGAATCCCTTCTACAGACGGATGCTGACTTGTTGGAGTTTGAAGCTGAAGGAATGTTGACAAGTAACACAACCCTATGAGTCATTCGTCCTTCACTAGTATCCTGGAATGGGTTTCTCTCTCGATCCCAACTCTCTCTTTTAGCCAATAGATTGCAAAGTAAATAATTATCTCCATCTCCTGAGCACTTCACACCCTACTAATGAACTCACATGGAATTATAAATGCTGAATAATGTGCAACGTTATAACCTCCTTGTTCCCCTACTTATTAAATTGAGCTTATGAAAATAATTTGTTTCCAAAAAGTAGAAAAACTCACTTTATCCCTAAATCACCCAAATATAAAGTGTAATAATACAAAAGTGAGAACTTACAGTGCATCAGTTTTTTCTTACATTCATAATTTAAATTTGATGTTTACAGGTTGATTTTGTGTACTGTATAATGTTCAATCTTTCGATTTACAGTACAGTGTTGGGTGGCGATGGAGTGAGAGGGGATTTTATTATTGCAGCTTCTAGAATTGACACCTACCCCTTATCCTGTACATAATGAGAAGCAGGCAGCTTGCAAGAGTAACTGCAAGCTCTACTCCTGCAGAAATTAAAGCAACCCTCTCACACAGGCAACCTTCACCATAGTATTGTGGATGCATTTAGAAACCAGCAATGTTCATTTTAATTAATAACTAGCTTTATGACATTTTCCCATCTAATTATGCTCTTAGACTACCATTTTAAACATATTTGTCATTATACTGTGGTTCTTTAAAGGGTGCTGCCCACACACACAAGTAACAATGCAGGAGAAGAACAAATATTTTCAATGTAATAATTCCTCAGCCTTTTTAATCATAATTAAAAGTTGTTTATACTTATCTTTACTGCTTGAAAGTTAGAAAACAAATTACCATTTCTGTATAATCTCCCTTTTTGATTATTAGCCACCTTCTCATGGTTGTCTATTGGTCTATCACACTATTAATACTTGATAATAAGACTTTGACAGAAATTTAAGGGCAGTTTTGATCAATTTGTATCTCATTAAACGGATATGAAGGGTTTCTGGATTATACTAGGAATATAATATACCTATGTATCTATTTAATTTTAAGTTCTTTATTTTATTTTAAAAAGTTATTAAAAACAGTGTTTTTCATACTAAAATCATACCTTCTTGATTCTGCCCTCTGCAGCTCATGAACTCCTAGAATCTGTAATACTGACTGTGCAGTGTCTCATACTAGCCAATCAGTGACTCTCACAGCAACATTCTGCAACTGATGCTGAGAGACGTCACTGATTGTCTAATTTGAAACATTTGATTCTGTGCCTTCATAAGCTGCAAAGGGCAGACCCAAGCAGATACTGTTTGTATGATTTGAGGGGGAAAAACAGAGCTTTTAAGCACTTCTTAATAAAGTGCATAAAAGTAAATAGATACACAGATATATTATATTCCAAGTGGAATCCAGAACCCTTCTATATCCCTTAAACTTCCAAGAACTAACATCACATTTGAATCAGGATATTACTGGTACCACACAGTCCTATTTGCATCACCCAACTTAAGAACCAACATCCTGATTGACTTTAAACCGGCAAGGACTGTGGCTGTTAGGCTGCTCCTACCCTGTGTTTATCTGTCCAAAATAATTTAACTTAAATTGCCCAGCTTGAAACCCATTGCTTTAGTGAAACGATGGTAAGGAATATGTCCAAGAAGACTTAAAATTGCTTTACAAAACTAATCCCTTCCACAAATCTGGACAGGAAATTTCATGCCATAGTGTTTGAAAAATGGCCACAGAACCTGTCTGGATATCGTTCCAGCTCACTACTCCAATCAATCTACTGCCACATTAATTTACCATGGAAATCGCACAAAAGCCTGGCCAGACTGATAAATCTCTGTAATGATTCATATATTTCAACGGTTACCGGGTATGGTTCTATTCACTAAATTCAATATTCTCAATTCTTTTTGATTGTTTTATAAAGATGATATTCAGCTGGTACTAAATTTTGATTGATATAACTAATTTCTCTCTCTGGCCTATATTCACTAAGGCTTGTGGTGTCTAAGATGGAGCTGCAATCTGTTTTTGTAGCCTTTTCAGTGGGCTTATGTAATGCTTCAGCTTTCATGACTTTTAAAGGGATATGAATTGTTTCTGGAATTTTTCTAGGTATATAATATACGTGTGTATCTATTTACTTTGATGTACTTTATTTTAATAAGAAATACTTATAAACTGTTTTTACTGCCTAAAATGAAACAAAGAGTCCCTGTATGGGTCTGCCGACTGAAGCATATGGAGACACAGGGCCATATTCAATTCCAAGGCTGCAACTTGATCGCAGACAGGCGAATGTCTGCGGGTGTGTTGCGGGGTCCTGTTCGCCTCCAATTGCGATGCTATTCAATTGCTGAAAGCCGCAAGTTACTGGCCTCGAGCCAAAACCGCAAACCATGCACTGGTTCGGAGCAGTTCTGTGCGGGAACCTGATCAATCCAGCAAACCCGTAACCGTCCATTTCGATTCGGCCAATAGAAAAGGTGACTATCATTATTACGGCAGTAAAACATGGAGGTTACATGTTAATCAATTAGGTTCGGGGCGCCGATATGTGATCAGACTTGCAAAATATTAAAAACAAAGAATTATGAAAATGAATGCCAACACTGTTCTAGTCCATATGGGTGGCCTGATATGTATTAACCCATTGATACCCGAGACCGATTTAACCCCGAAATGACACATAAAATACATTTTATTTCCTGCCGATTTGCAAGCATGAGACTGTTGTGCAGTTAATTCTAATGTCTATCATCATTGCTTTCCAGTTATTTACAGTGCAGTATTGATTTTTTATTTGCATTTACAGTGCTACGAATAGGTGTTTAGCCCCCTTGTGAGTCCTCTCAAGCACTCATAGGATTTTCTCCTTCATTTGCCATTTATGGGTGTGAAAACATTTGTGGGCTTGCGAAAATTGAGCAATTGAATAGCGTTTTGCAATTTTAGCCTTGCGAAAGTGACAGATCAAAGGATTCTGGAGACTGTAAGATATGCGTTGAACCATCGCCATTTTTTCAAGCTTGTAACTCGGAAGCCGTTCAAAAAGACGGCAACTGAATAGCAAAGTAGCTTGCAACCTCACTTACGGGCTACCGGATCTCAAAATCGCTCAACTGAATGTGGCTCACAGTCTCCATATTGCTGGATGTACAGGGTAGTGCACGTCTTCTGGCTGTGGCCAAGAGCTATTGGCGTGACTTGCGTGTGAAGTCCCTCGGGACTCTGGGACACTGCCAGAAGATGTGCTGCAGGGGAAGGAGGAGAGAGTAACAGAGGAGGAAGGGGGAGGGAGAGGAAGTAGGAAGTGTGTACTCGGGGTTACCGCTTTAGGTCGAAAATGAACCCCGAGCCATGCTCGGGATTATCACTAAAGCGGTTAATTACTGTATGTTATGTTGATTCTTTATGTGTGTTTGACTTATGATGTTAGATTCTGTATGTTGCACCAGTTCATGAAGAGTTAACTGATTTGGAATGTAAGAGGGGTGGTAGAGAAAAAGTTCAGGCTCTCCTAGTGTAGATTATCAAGTGGTGCTGGATAGCTGAATAGACTTGTAATGCTAATATGCTCACCTCGGTTTACCTCAGTGTTTATGAGGTATTTAATCACAAGATCTGTATAGTGTCTTGTCGTCCATCAGTAACTGCTGCTCTTGATGGCGATACTGTTGTTTATGGATGATCAACCAGTCTCATAGATGACTATATTGGTGGTTTTATAACTAATATTAAAAATAAGAATGGTATATATATATATATATATATATATATATATATATATAAATATATATATATATATATATATATATATATATATATAAAAATATATATATATATATATATACGCACAGTCTCGTTGTGTGATGGCAGCTTACAAACTGGTTGTGAGAATAATAGCTTTATTTAAAACACAATTAAAGTGTTGGGTAAAATCGAGATGCAAATTCAGGATCTAAATATATAAGTAGTAAAATAATAAAAACAAATATTTTTGTCTATAAAAATCAAACGCGTTTCTTCGCCAATTCCACGGCTTCTTCAGTGATGTCTGGTTTCTGATAAGTCTCTGCAACGGTGACGGTATGATTTAGAATGTGATGAGGTAATCTGTAAGTGACAAAGATTCAGTTCGGTAATCTGTCAGTTATGCTTCAGACTTCATAAAGTGAGGGTCTCTGACTTGGTGAATATGCATATGGAACAATATATCTCGTATAAGATATATATATATATATATATATATATATATATGTATGTATTAAGATCCTTAGAGAAGATAAGAGCTATCACTGACTGAATTAATATATATATATATAGAATAAGATATCTAAAAGATATTTATATATGTATTAGAACCCCTATAGAAGATAAGAGCTATCACTATCTGACAGAATTAATATACTGTTTGTAATAAATATCGGGAAGATATATATATGTCACAATCCATAGGGAAGATAATATCTGCCCTGGTTCTTTACAACTACTGAAGTGGATGCTATGATGCCTTGCATTTGAAACATTGTCAATGATTGTATTAGCAATTTATACAAAACCCAGAAGACTCACAGTCTGTTACAGAATATTATCAGTTCAAGTTTAAATAGACATCTATTGAACCTGCTATGAATTTCAACAGCAATAAAAGCAGTTCCTGATTCTTTTTTATATGCTGATTCTGTGTTCATATTTTTAAATGCTGCATCTGAGTAAGGGCATTTTAGAGACACCTGTTACCTTGGTGAAGGGATCAAAAGAACCTGGTGGATCTGCTAGGTAGGTTTGGCCATACCGGCCTTATCAAGCCAGAATGAAGAAAGCAGATTGCCACAATATGTATATATACTGGGCCCAGGGGTTAAATAAACATAAAAAAACATTATTTTTGCTCAGGGCCCCTCCATTCAATAGCTCCTACACTGACTGCTAATGTTAGTTTGTTTTGTACTTCACACTGGTGAAGTTTGTACTGTTCTGCAGTGCTCCTTTAAAACTCCTTTGTTAAGGGTGTGTGTTATCCTACATGGCCATTAGAAAGATTGAACCTTGACTATTACTTTAATTACAGCTAATTGTTTGGTTTTATATTCACTGCATATTATAATACAAATTATCAGCAAATGAATATTAAATCTATGCTATATGGTCACTTGACAAGACTTCCTCCCAGCTTTATTTTATTTACCAGGTGCTAACATTTGGGCTTTTCTATATCACTCTAATCTAAATTATCTTAACTACAGATTGAAGAAAAAATATTTTAAAAAATCTTATTTTAAATGTAGGATAATCATTTTTTTCCTAATTGTTTTCTATTATGTTTTAAATGGAGCTTTGAATAATTATACTTGATAATGGACAAATGTTTTTAGAATGCAAAATTAAATAAATAAACCCAGCCTTTATATTTTGGACTTTTATATGCAATTATTCTTTACTGCTGGTTTTCGATTCCTTCCCTATTATCTGATAAATGTCTGTCTTTGTGACCAAATGACCATTCCATTGACCTATTAAAAGCACTGGCTATGTTATCTGCCACATTCCCATTGTGCACATCGAATGTCCCCATGCACCTTCACATCGCAAGAAGCAGAAACAAAATTGGTAGATTTAACAACAGCCTCATTGCATATAAAAGGTAATAAATTAGAGGCTGCATTTTTTATTACAAACTAAAAATATGTTCCTAAAATTTTAAATTATATATATATATATTTAAATATATTATAATTTTATATTTTAAACATTATACTTTGCAGGAGTGCAGTGGTTCTTTAAAAAGGTTACATAAACAACAGGTTTTATTTAGCAAACAAGCGTCAAGTAAATAATACACTAGTGCATGTTGTATTATTTATGTCAAATACTTAATGCTATATATTGCTTACTAAATACACATGTGATTTAGTATGAGAAATTCAGGATGAGGTCATAGGGTGGTGCAACCCGCTTTGGCACTGTCTATAGGCATCTGTGAGAGAGATAAAATAGGGTGAAGACAGTTAAGCCCAATTTTAACTTGTCACGTGCACCATCACCTGACACTAAGTAGACTGGATAAGCAGTATATTTCTAGCTGTGAAACAAATGACTTTCACCCAGTACAATTATGGAATGATTCAGGAGCCTGGTTTCTGGCACCTACATAATATTATGTCTAACGTGCCACGTGAAGAACAATAATTACATTGTATGCAAAAAAGGTTGTATGTGATATGTAACTATGAGCTGCCAAGGTACTATTTAAAGGGTAATGTTCCACCTATTCCAGTCCCTCTTTAAGAGAAGATCCCTCTGACCCTTACTTATGTCACTTTTTTGAAGGGACATATATATAATTAAAGGAACACTTCAGTTCATGAAAGTATATAGTAAACTAAGAATAGTAGCAGCTGTGTGTGTAGAAAATCTGAATTTTTCAAAGACTCGGTTTATGAGAACTGGAATCCATTTTGTGTTTGTATCATCACATCCTGTGAACTGGATGAAGGATGTGTATGTGTTTGTAGTTATCAGTGAATGGATGTTTGATCCCTCCAGGATTCTACAGAGGCATCAAATTTGTTTTTTTTAATTACAAAACTAGATGTACGACTTTTCCCACTTATAATTATTATCCTTTATTTAATTATGCTCTTAGTCAAAATCAAGGTTTTCAAACATATTTGCTTATTTTGTAACAAACTAAAAGCATAAGCAGCTATGTAATTCTTGAGCACAAAACATTTTTATGGAAATCCTACCATTAGAAGGCCCTTCTTTCGGGGGGAGTTATTATGCATCTCAAATGGCTGAGATGTGCATCCCTGCATTTTACTATGCACTATTTCCTATGGGGTAAAATTGCCACCTCAGCCCCTATGATATTTTAGTAAGTATCCCCTTGTATCTATGGGCTTATATAAAAATTTGGAGCTAATAGGCCATATCATGCCTTTAATACCTGTAAATGACATTGGAAAAGAAGATATACAATTCACTTTTATGAACTCTGCTTTTTATCTTCCTTGATAATTAACCCGATAATACTCATAGGGTGTCATTGGTTATATTACCTCATGTAATTATATTTAAAGGACCATAACTGGACTTGATAATGCGTAAAATTTATTTATAATGAGTTTAGAAAATAAAAATCAATCAATCAATCAATTACATACAAGTAATCTTTACTGCATATATCCATTACCTTGATTGGTTTGATTGGTTCTGCAGCTTTCTCAGCAAACTGAGACCCTGTAAATTCTAGAATTTCCATTAGTTCAGTTGAAAACACTGCCACTTATTTCCACACCAATGTTGCTGTTGCAAGTGTCTCTGCATTGCAGAAGGGCAATTTACTAAGACTACAAACATTAGTCCAAGATCTACAACAGCACATCTCGCATTATTGTGACTCAGATCTACACTTGATTTACTAAATCTCATCTATTATAATTAAGTCTATGATCTGGAGATCGATGTAGCATTATGTATCCACCTCATATCCACCACTTTTCACATCACAGAGTAGTGCATGTGTGTCTTAGGGATCAAGCATGCCAAGTTTATCAGCTGTTTCCATCTCAGGAGAGGAAATTGTATGTAAAAACAATGCAATACTATATGAGTATGTGTATAGATTTCGCTCATGGGCCATCAAGGGCACAATATTGGTTGGCAAGGACACAGTGGTTTGACCTACATCAATTTAAAATAAACCAGGCAATATGATAACATGCCTGTGCATTTTCACCAGCAACCCATATGATTCACTTTTGTTTATAATAGAAGTCTGACAATCATATCATGAAATAATTAAAAAGAGAAAATAAGCAGTAATTGTACGCAGTCTATGTCACATTATGTATATACAGTGGAACCTCATCGTTAATTGGTTCCAGAAGGCACAACAAGTGCCAAACATGACGAGTACTAAGTTCCCATAAGGAGTAATGTAAGTTGACTCATACGGGCTATAGCATGCGTGAAGATTTCTGCTCATCAAAACACAGCGAATACCAAATGTGAGTAGTTCCAAAGCAGATGAGTACCAATGTATCACTGTATATATGTATGTATATATATATATATATATATATATATGTAAACAAAAAAAACTATACCATCCTTTAACACACCCATTATACTCCCATAGCATGCTTAAGCATATCCATTAAGCACTCCACACAATGCTCTAGGTTTACTTTTAAAGCAAAAATGCCATAATAAATCTCAGAATGACCCAAGACGCTGGATCGCAGGTTACTATGGGCTGACGCACCGGTGTATGCAAGTCTTTAGTCTTCAGATACTCTCCCACATATATCAGTAAAGAATGCCATCTACATTTGCCGCATAAAATAATATGTAAGAAATTAAAAGTTGTAATTGTTTTTTTATATTAAAAAACAGTGGTTGGAATGTCTAGGATCAGAGAGTCACCAGAGTTAAAACTAATTTATTTCAGCTCCTGAAAACACCTCTAATTTGTATACTTAACAACAATAATTTAAAAAATTACTGCTTTCAAATAACTGCAAATATCTGGTAACTATTATTGTGTAAAACAATATTTATCCAGCTTTAATTAATATGTGTTTAACTAAAGATAATTAGAATGTGACTGTATAAACATAATTATCCATATTTAAGGGTTTAAAAGCTACATACACAACAGAAAACGTGAAAATCATAAATCAAACCTACATTTCAGCAAGCTGCAAAAGAAAATATATATAACCAGGCTCTCCTGGGGGGACATAAATCTTCAAGCAAAGTGTAGCAAGAGTGTTGATTACTGGGTTGAAATGTAGGGAAGGAATTGAATTCCTGTGATATGCATAAGGTTAAAAGGAGCACTATGGTAATTTTATTTTCTAGATGATCGTTCGATTAACTAAACTTAATAATGGGCAAAGCATAAACACATCCTTTAAATTTCAAGTTTGCTAAATTCTCAGGAGGGTGAGTCCTGATAAATGAATGGGTTATTCATTAGTCTTATTGAGAGCGCTTGGAATTTTAGCTGCCACAGTCCCATTATGCAGGTAGAAGCTTCCTCTGCATTCAAAGCCTCCCCCATCTCAGGAAGATAATAACCAGAAACCAAAATGGTAGATTCATCAGCAGCATAATTTCATGTATAAATTAATACATTTGGGGCTGTATCATTATTATTTTTTATTATTCTTTTAATCTGAGCAATCTGATTGGTTCAAATGATTCAAAATTGATATTGAGCATGGTGAAAAATGTAAACCCATTCTGATTGGCTGAAATATGATTGGCATCTAGTTCAGACTATCAGAACACTCAAAATCTGTTAGTCTAATTATTTTTTTTATTTTTAGAGTGCCTGTTTTTTTATGGAGGACCCTTTCCTGGCCCAGAAGAAGAGGCTCATGGGCTTCAATCAAGACTGAAGGGGACCAGAACCTCCTCAATCAAGTTGGATAGCCCGCCTAGTCCAGGGAGTGAGGACCAGGGCATCAGTGACCATTGCTAGATGATCATGAGGCCTAGGTAAGTATTATTAATGTATTTTATTTTACAGGTTGTTTTTTTTTTTTTATTGACTTATAATAATTTTGTAATTTTCCTTGTAACTGTTTTTTTATTTTAAGTTGTAATTCTTTTTTATTTTAATTATATCTTTTTTTTCTGGTAATTTTAGGTTTTTTATTTTTAGTAATTTTTTTATTTTTTTAATTTATGGGGTCTCATTCATTTGCGATTTGGCCAATTGAATAGGGCTCTATATAAACACATAGCATATTTTTTACAGAAGTTTTTAGTTAGTAAACTTCTATCCAAAAGCAAGGTCTTCACTAACTAAAAACTTCTGTTAAAAAAATATGCTCTGTGCTTATATAGAGCCCTATTCAATTGGCCAAATCACAATTGAATGAGGCACTATGTCTATAATTAACTTTTACCTTTATTTAATTGCTTAAAAGAAAGGCAAATAACAGGAAGAAAGAATACTATAAGAAACAGTAGCAATGTTTAAAAAAAAAAGTTTAAATATTTTCATTGTACAACAATGTTCGTTACAATCAGTAGGCATAAAGGTGCAAATGCAAGTGTCATAGATAACAATATTTTGGCGATAATGAATATGTAAACTGTAATAAATATGCAACCAATGTAGGGCAATGTACCAGCAATGTTGCAACCATGCAGTTATTTTATTATTTATTGGTAACTCCACAACATATCTAATTTTGTCTAGAAATCATCTTTGACGCCCAACTATCCATCAAGTTTCACATCCATCAACCAGCCTTGTCCTGTTAAATTCACTTCCTCACTAATGAAACTACTAAAACAGCTATAGACTTGATAATTGTCTCTTGAATAGATTATTGCTACCTCCTAACTGACAACCTTATCACCTACCTTTCTTATTTTCAAGCCATTTCCCAGCTGCTATCTGTCTCATCTTTCTCATTAATCATTCACTGACTATTGTCCCTATTTCCAAACCCTGCAGTAATGCCCATTCTCCTGCACAATCAAATTTAATCTGTTGGTCTTTACATATAAAATACTGGGACACTGCTCACACATCTCTCTTGTCGTTTCCAGATACTCCTTCACACCACTCTCTACTCCTTTATTAATTTACATACAGATGTACTAAAGCTCATTCACCATGCTTTCATCAGCATGGTATCTTAAACTAATAATCATCTCCACTGGCTTAAATTGAACGGAACTAAGATGTTGTTTACTTAACCCAGTAACAGGATGATGAAGGAGATTTGACACATTTGTAATTCCCCCTTCTATAAACTTGTGTCATCCAACATTAAGATGTTTCTCACATTGCATCTACAATATTGTTGGAACAGCCATGCAGGTTTCATTAGATTTTATGAAACCTTTAAATCTAAAAAGATATGTTTATACCGGAAAACACATAACATATACTCAATTCACACAAGTCTTTGTCCCCGTGCCAGTCAACCTTTACAGTTGGCATCCAACGTTGATGTTTATGACAGTCACAGGTGATCATGAAGAAAAGGCTTCCTAGGTTACAACCTGTGATTCGCAAAGAAGCCAATATGGGATTTCCATTGTAAAAGAGATTTGCAGAGGGTGGAGGAAGCATTCACTATACGTTTAAAACATTTTAAAGCATTTCTTCATGATGTAAAAAAATCTTCCTCTATTGTTTTGCATAATGATGATGAATGTAGGTGAATGCACATACATACCACACTTACTTTCGATCATACACTTAATATCTGACAGGTATTATCAATTAAAATACATTAACAAAAATATAAGGTATATTCATTTGTTCTATCCATGATGTAAATATTAGTTAAACATAGGTTGTTATTTAAAGGAACATGAAAGGTTTCTGGATTTCACTAGAAAGATATTATATATAAGATGTACGTAAAAGCTCTGTTTTTGCATTCTAAAATCTTTTTATTTTATTTATTTTTAACTTTCAAACTATATTTTCCAGATTATCATGTTTTGTTATTAAAAAGACCATATACAAAAATATGTTCCCAGTAGTCCATTTCTTGTTAGATTGTAATTTAAATTCAGAAAATTGCATGTATTATATCACATATTATTGTAGGGAAAGGCTTCGCTACAGTTCTGTCAAGGTTCGCTGTCCATCTCCATCCTCATTATCATGAGAAAACTTTAGTATAAGGCTTATCACCACTTCCATCTTCAGTACATCCAGGTTCATGCCCTTGTAAGGTTCTGTTACCATTTGATAACTGAAATATTTAATATAACTCCTGTCAACTAAGAACCTGTCAGTCAGAGCCTGCCATATCATTAGGAAAACTAAAAATGACTGAATATGTGTGTTAGACCTGAGCATTTCCCTGACATCAGCGAGCAAAAAAAAAACACACAAAAAAAACAACAGATTCGTTATATGATACAGTGTAAAAGTCACACTTCCATATTAAAATCTAGCATCTAAGTGTAAGTCACAAGGAAATCAACATTAATTATCACAAGCGATATGATGTTGTCGCATTTGTAATAACCCTAATATGTAATGTGTGACTTGCACTTAATTAGCCAAACAATTGGTCATCCCTAAGGAGACGGAAATACAGGGAGATCTACAAATCTGCACATTCGTTTGCCCTGTGTTAGAGCTTGAATTGATGATACGGACAAATGCTAGGACTGAAAATGACATTTTGCTTTTCACAGCTTTAGTTGGAACCGTCGCTATGGCAACTACAATGCACTAAGCCTTGAGGCCTAGTAATAGGAGCGAAATCATTACAGCTAATATCTGCTGATGGACTGTAAGAGGTGTCATAAAACCAGCATAAATTACAGGATATTTAGCCCAATTTTAATCCGATATGTGAAATTATTTTTTTAAAATATTTTGTGCAAATAAAAATATTTTTTTCTAACGACATGTGCTTAAAATAACAAGCCCTGTACAGCAATTAGATAATTGTGGTAATTAACTCAGAATGCACCACTAGTGGAGTGAAAATATGTTCCATTATTTACTGTGCTGCTGAAATTAGTTGTAATCATGTTAATCACTGTACACTATATTTCACTTATCGGAAACCAAGTCAAAGCAATTTTAAATTACATATACATTAATGAGAATTACGTTTAGTGATGGCTTTAACAAGTACAGTAATTATATTGCCTTGCATTTGTAACATCCAATTTGTTTGTATTGTTGGGTTTGGCTCTGGAATTTAAATTATTAAAATATGTATATATTATCTTGCCTTTTTTTTATTACAATTATTATTTTTTGCCATTGACAATACGTCAACCCCCTCCCTTTCTCACTCTATTGGGGATTTGAAACCATTTTCACACTAGAGATGAGGTGAGAAGGGCTGAGAAGAGGTGAGGAGAGCGTTCTTTCATCATACAAAATAGTGCATAGTAATAAAGAGATGACGTGAGATGCACTTGAGACGCTTGGTAAATTCCCCCATTTGTCTCTCTCTTTCTCTGCCTCATTCCTATTTCGTTAATTTCTCTACTTCCTTCTCTATGTTCTCTCTCTCTCTTTCTTTCTCTCTCTCTCTCTCTCTCTCTCTCTCTCTCTCTCTCTCTCTCTCTCTCTCTCTCTCTCTCTCTCTCTCTCTCTCCTCTCTCTCTCTCTCTCTCTCTCTCTTTCTCATTCTTTTATTAGTAAATTTTGAATTTCTGAAGTGTTTGTAAAGAACTTTTCAATTCCCAACTGATTTTGAGAAAAATTGGTCAAAACCAGACAGGAATTGAGAGATAACATTTTCCATCTTGAGGATTTCTCCAGCAATTCAATTTAAGTAAAAATATCCATCTCTTTGTCTCTCCTTTTTCTTTCCTTGTACATTTTTTTCTTGAACTACTAAATATTTATTTTTGTCTCAACCTGTCTTGAACTAAAGTGGGATTAATTAATTATTCAAAGTATTTTTTTTGTTCATATATCTTTTGATGCACATTTCCCAACTGTTTATTCTTCATTTATGGAGTATTGGTTAACACAAATAATGTATTCAGTACTTAGATTCCTTAAAACACTTAACTATTAATCAAACTTTCTTTATATTCTTTTTTTAAACGTATGGAACATAACTAGCCTATATTTACATTAGGATTGGCTTGTTTAACTTCAACATTGGCTGGCAAAATGTATCATTGTACCATAAGGGAATGTCTGAAAATAAACAATTGGGTCCTTAAAAATATAATGCAAATGTTCAGGATCACTGGGAGTAAAGTTTTGTAGACTCTGAATTAGTTCATCTGGCCAATAAAAATAATTTCTCTTGGCAATTTTGCATAATTCCCTTAGTTAAAGCAACCTTGACAAAACAAGTAAGAACAAATACCCCTATACGGTTCAGAATAAAGACTGTAAAACTGAAATCAAGAGTACTTCAATATTCAATATGTAGTAAGATATATTGATTCTATCATTATTATCCATTTAGCATTGTCCAAACAATTAGGCAATAAACAAGGACAAACAGATGAGGGAAACATTTTTGATCTTGACTATATGATGTCCCAATGAGGTTTAGAGGTATGCACCATGAATTCTCTTTTATTGACACTTCTAAAAAGGAGAAAATATCCAGTGTTCTCAGAATTCGGCATGTTCTTGATTTATCCCTAGAATTTTGGGGTAAACGATCAGGTTTTGTTTAGGGTCGAAATCAGAATTTCTAAGAGACAAATTCTGGCTAAGCCAGATATGTAGAGAAATCTGACTTTCTGATAGCACATATAAGAATGTAAGGGAGATTATGGGCTATGCTTGAAGATGTCAGACTTCAGGTCTGTTGGCTTAATAAATTAAACTAATTAAAATTGACTTGTAATGTTAAAGTAACAGAGCTACAAATGTTTAATGAACCTCATCAAATAAATTTTAAGCAAAAAAATTAAAATTCTTAGAATCATTTTAATATATACTAAAATTAAAAATCCAATATAAGGCTCATTATCTATTACCTTCTCAGTGACACTAATTAATACATTTTCATATAGTATTTGTATGTAACACACTAGTACTTAAAATACTATCCTGGTATTCAGGAGCAATTTATTTTCTATCCTCCCACATGACAATATGAAATGTGGTAAAGAGCCTATTTTTATCATTATAATTATATAGATATTCACTGGGAGTTGTGAATAAAATGTTCTGAATATGTTTTTTTTTCTGTCTATTGGAATCATATTTTAATGAAAGTTGCAAGTTAAAGATATATGCAAGTGAGCTGGGTTATGAATGCATCTGATAGAGGGGAATTAGTAGTGTATGATTACATTTATTTGCATGCACTATTTTTATCAGCTTTGCATTTAAAAAAAACTGTTGCAGGTGATGTTTACAACCGCAGGATTGAGCTAGGCTCCTGAGAGGGTTCATTTTTGTAAAGGTGTACCCTGTCCATGTGACAATGCCCAGCTGTGCAGTCAATCAGCAATGCTGTATGATGAGTCGGCTACACTGGGTCCTTAAAGGACCATAAATCGACATACAAGTAGAAATGCTTGAGCAGTTACATGTTTTTTCTTCAGAAATACACCCTCTCCTTGATAAATTCTGACAAATTATAATTGTATGGAAACCAAACATTTCAGCTTCTTCTTCCTATAAATTGTCTTTTAGGTGAATGAGTATTTATGGTCCTGCAATGACCTGCAACGTTTTTGTGTGCATGTGTCTCTTTGTGAGTGCATGTGTCTCTGTGTGAGTGAGTCCATGCAATTTGCTGGGGCTGGGAGAGATCTCAGGGGCAATTAATTGGGTCTGGGAAAGCTCAATTCACAGACCAAAAAGATACAATGTATTATGTATGGTAATTTTCCTAGGATTTGCAGGGGGTGTGAACATTGATAGAAAACAGTTTGCAAATGCAAGAAACAATTTTTTTTCATACACTACTAATTATCCTCTATCAGATTCATTCATAATCCAGCTCACTTGCATATACCTTTAAAAAATCATAATAACCTGTCACCTTCTGATAAAATATGATTCAGGTGACAAATTACAATTCTAATAAAGTATTGCTGAACTCATTTTAATAAAATAATATTAGTGAATATTGAAAAGGGAGCTGCCACATATGCAATCTAGTACTGCTCTATTCATTTGTCATGAATTTATACAAATATTATTTTGTCATTTAAAAACTTAAATGGAAACTGTAGATTGGGATAAGCTTCAAATGTTTGGGAAGTGTGTAACAAATTAACAACATTAGCAGCTGTGTAAACTGTGAGCATAAAGGTATTTTTAGGTCAAGTATTTATTTCCTGAAGGATGCCATGTTTGTGTCTTCCACACTTACTGCTTGCATGGATACTGAGTGGGTGTGTTCTGTAGATGTATATTTTCTATTCAGGCATTGAAGGAGGGAGGAATTAGGGGGATTTCAGCAGCAAATAAAGGCTCCCTTCCTTAGGCTCAGTAGAGGCAGCTGGCAAGTACAATATACTTGCAAGCCATGCTTTGTAACCATCCCATGGTGTATTGAAAAGGAAATGTTATTGTCTTTGGAGCTTCCAGGCACCAGCAAATTGTTCTAAAATTAATATTTTATCTGCTCATATTATGTAGTTATTAAGGTTGTTGCATATTTCACAAACAAGGGAAGATTTTCCTAAGCTAAATTGGCCCTTGAATTTTCATGCTATTTAGGAAAATAAAACCTAATACCACTTTTAAACACAATTCAAGACAATAATTTAGCAGTTTGCATAATAATAGCAATTATTACTGTTCAATCATTATATTTAACTAGCGACTTGCCCATCAACAATGATGGGGCAATAAAATTGTAAGGCAGGTAATGCTGTTTTCCACAGACAGTAAGTGTTTTGGTCATCTGAGATCCTTCGACGCTCATTGCAAGCCTCTTGGTTGGTGATTTTTTTTGTTATCAGAGGCGCTTTTGCGCTTAATGTAAGGTCCACGCTGATCTCCTTTTGACGCTTATTGCAAGCCTCTCCCCTGGTGTAGTTTGTGTCCTATGAGCACCGTTGGCACTCCATGTGAGGCGAGCAATGAAGGTCTTTGTCGTTTATTGCGATACTGTGGTGTGTTTTTTTTTTGTATATATTTTTTTAATGATAATTAATTAATAAATTAAATCATAAATGAATATACTTTACCTATTTGTATTTAATATATGCAGCAAGCTGAAGAGCTAACAATCTGTTTTGACGTTCCTGCAGTATACAATGTAGATTTGCACTGTTGGTGAGCTGAGGTGTAAGTGTCAGCAATGTGTGCAGGGTGTAGTGTAAATAGGCTGCGTGCGCGAGGGGAAGCCGTTAGTGTAGCTGTGTAGTTCCACATTATGTCAGTTAGTGTTGGGAAATGGTGGCGAATGTGTATGTGGTACGCGGGTGTAGATGATTTAGCGCCCTTGCTAATAGTGTATGTTGTACCTGTTACAGGTTTTTGTAAAAGTCGCATGTGCTTGGCTGTGTTTTGTGGCTTTAGGGGTCGTGTAGTCTCTTTTTCGTTTTTTTTCGGCTGCCATTTTTTCTCTCACTTAGGGGATTCTCGAGTGTCTAAACTCTGTAAATTTGACTTAAATTGAGGTGTAACCTCACTACCAGACGTCCTGGGTGCCCCCCCTTGCTGTGGGTAAGGTTTTTATTTTATTTTTGGGTGTATTTAGTGTTTTTTTAATGTTTTCCGCTGTGCGCGGTTCGGCCGTTAAGGTTGTAATTTTGCGAGTTCGTAATTTTTTTTCTCCCGCGGCTCGTATTTTTTTTGTGTAAGTCTGTATTTTTGTTTTCTAAGTCCCGCGGCTCGGATTTTTTTGTGTAAGTTTGTATTTAGCCATTGCTAGAGTTTTTTTTTTAAAGTCCGCTTCTGTGGCTGTTTGTAACCGCTTGTGATGCGCCGAAGAGCCTCCACCTCCGCAAATGCGGCCCCTCGCTTTGCGAGGGTCCGCATTTGCAGTCTGCAATGAGCCTTTGGCTCATTGCAGCCGACATTGGAGCCTCCACCTTTTGCAAATGCGGCCCCTCGCAAAGCGAGGGGTGCATCCCTCGCTTTGCGTGATGACGTTTCGTACTATTATATGTGATATCAGAACAAGCTTTTTTTTTACATATAAGAAAAACATTGTAAATTAAAACATTTTGTTAAAAACATCTTTGCAAATAATCTAGCTTTAAGAATTTCTCCTACATGTTGTAATTTGAAAAAACTTTTTTTTTTAAAAAGGCTTACAATATTTAATGTGTCTGTTATAGGAAATTTCCAAGGATAATAGGATATATAAAACCAATACACATGTAATTTGATACAATAGTTATTCAGCTAAAATACTAATTGGCGTTTAAAGTAGCCCATAAGGATATTGTTTGCATTAAGGTAAAATGTTAACTAGGAAAATATAAATCCAAGAAAGATTTAAGAACTGCAAAGAGGGTCAGATGATAGTCTGCTCGCTTATTAACATTTAATTGCTCTAATATGTTGCAGGAAAAAAATGTGACAAAAGCATTTAGGAAAGTTACCATTACAGACATTTTGCATTTCTAAAAAGTTATAGAGTGTTAATAATTAAATAAATATGTAGCAGCTTAAATCTGACATGCCCATACCAGGGAATTTCCCAGCTAACTCACCCTAAGACTTGTTAAAATATTTTTTTTTCTTGCTCCAGTTGTTAAATATTGAGAGGACGAAAGTAAGATTGATGTACTTCCTCCCCTGAGGTTCTGAAACTTTAAGTTTTGTAGACTGTAAATTACATATTGGTGAGCAATATATATAATTCCCTGCAGAGGAACCACTCAATAAAAGAGGGTGGTTTTGTGTATATTCTTTCAAACTTTGAGAATTTAATTAGGTAGCCTAAAATGATATTGATATATATATATATATATATATATATATATATATAGTCATGACTGATTTTGGGACTTCCTTGAACCCCACAAGTGACCCTGCTATTTAAAATGTATTATCACTTACTAAATTAAGCCTTTTAGATTCCTAGATTAGGCAGGCTAGATGGAGCTTTTGAACATATCTGATGTAGAATTGACTTTCATATGCTCTATATTTCTATTTCAGCTCAATTCTCACAGTCATACTGTGAGATTCCCACTTTTTTATTTTTTTTCCAAGTAAAATGTTTTTTGACATATTTAAGGTGTCATTTTTTGAGTGTGGATTGCTCAAATTTGCTACTACAAGTCTCAACCATGCCTCACAACATTACTCGTGTACAGAGAAAGAATCAAGACTGAACATGCAAAATAACTTAATATTTGCACAATGTAATGAGGTATTCATTTTAAACTGTCAAATGCACAAATTTGCTTTGGGGAACTTAAACTGACACAAACCTGTATTTCCACTCTAGGGCTTAGTAACTGTTTCTAGAAAATGCCTTTTCTTTCTGTATTTCTTTGCTACAATCTTCTTGTGTGTTTACTCATTGACTAAGTACATTGTCAATGAGTTAGCTGTTGGTTGAAGCATTCCAGGATTAGTGAGAAAAGTAAATCTCTAAGGCCTTGTAATTCAATGTATTGTTACAATTAGCTGTTTTTTTTAACCTATGAATAGTGACACCATCAGACGTGGGAACTTTTAGGGATTCTAGATACATTTCTGGGTAGAAAGGTGATTGAAAAACTCTCCACTGTATATAAAAAAACATTCTGAGTACAACTATATGTCTCAAACAGGCCAGTAGACAGGCTTTTCCAACAGCATGACTCAGTGTTCCCACGGCTGCTATGGATTCTGGGTAATGACATGCAAATGAGGCATAAAACATATCACTTCTTTGTCAGTAGACTACTTAATACGGCATCCATTTAGGACTCCATGGGCTGCTGTTAGGCAAGTTTCAGAATATAAACTGATTAAGGTACAATGCTAAAACCCACTCACAGACAGCTGTTTCAACCTTATATGGGCTTTTCAGTGTTACGTTGGTTCCGGCAACTGTGGAGTGAGAAGAGATTGTACTCTGATCAGATACTAAGTATGTTATGATGAGTAGAAAGGTATCAGAATAGTTAGCTAAATTAACAGTTTGGTAATCTATATATTTACTGACTGACTCATAAAGATACCCTGTATTTATATTCTAGAAGCCCCTGAATTTAATTGGAAACAAAGCTCCCAACACTACATGTGGCCAAAGAGGTAATTCTGAAAAATAGAGCAGCAATAAGCTAGTATTACAGCCAATCTGAGCTCTAGGGATTCATATACTTACAGTGAGGTAAATGGTTCTTTAAGTGATCTTCAGGGTCAGAAAGAGCACAAGATTGTATGTTAATTTTGTTTCAAGTACGCTAATAACAGCTAAAGTTTTATGTATGTTTACAATGCAAATTTTTTCCTGCCTACTGCCTATTGGATAATTAAAAATAGACAGCCGAGTAGCGCTGTGATGACAGTGTTTGGTAGCAGTTGTTTCCCTGCACTCAGGACTGCACTGAAAAGTTAAACCATAACCATAACTGACATGTTTAGGTGATTCCAGCATGCCATGCTCTGCACAGATGGATTTGTTCAGTGTTATCTTTTTGTTATATTTTTTTCCTCACTACACGGAGCTGTAGCTGTGGGTCTGGCAGCGGGCAGTCAGTGATACATGTAAACATAGTTTTAATTAATTTGATTTCTCTGTGAAAACTGCACATATTTCAAAAAAATCAAAAAGATCTTTACTGTGATGTGGTGCAAATTGTGCTGAGTTAAGTGGCCTTTTCAAATTTGCAAAATGCTTTACAGTCGGGCACACATATATACTCCCCAAATACTCTACTTTTAAGGAGAATGCTCTAGTTAAGGCATACAGAGAAGTGTACAGAACAGACGCAATCATGTTCTCCTCATCTCCTTTAAATGTTCATTGTAGTGGTATTGTAGGGCATCATTTGTTTAATTAGTAACTGCATAACAGTATATTCAGTATTTGATGAAAATTAAGCTAATGTACCTTGGGCAACTTACATTTAAACTTTAGTATTTCAGGTAGTAACAGAGGTGATTCTCTCCATCCTTATTAGGTATGCAGTTTTTGGGAATGATCTGTCAAAAAGGCTTTCCAAAAACGTCTGCAGTGGCTACTTTATGGATGGTGGCAGATTACATTTATATGAGGACAATCTCATTGTGCCTCTCCCATCCTACTGGACAATTGACACAAAAGTTCAAATGCAAGTTTTAAAAGCTACACTTTGATTTCTTGCTAATCAGTTAGTACGTTGACAAATTAAACCCAATTTTATAATCACTGCAGGGGTCATTTAAGAGGAATATTTGGGAAGCTGAGAAGGACAGAGGAAATATACTGTAAAAGAGGGGCCCAAGTATGTTTAAAGGTCTCTCATCTTCCTACTAGACTTTAGAAAGGTGATTTTATCCGTTTATATACATATATCTGTCTATTTATGTAGCACAATGTAATGAGACACACATGCACATCAAAAAAATAAAAGTCTGTGCCTATAGAGAAGGGGTTCTAGACCCTAATTATACTTTAATATTAGCATTTATTTTTAGTGTATAGTAGTCCTTTAAGTTTGCAAGTGATTTCCTGAGGTTTTATTGTCCATTTATCCAGAGGAAACAAACATTGTAGCCTTCAGCAAAGTGCTATGCAGCTCCTTTAAAGTTCAGGTAACATGTGGTGTCTATCTATCTATCTATCTATCTATCTATCTATCTATCTATCTATCTATCTATCTATCTATCTATCTATTTATCTATCTATCTATCTATCTCTCTCTCTATCTATCGATCTATCTATCTATCTATCTATCTATCTATCTATCTCTCTCTCTATCTATCTATATCACTCTCTCTCTCTATCATATATCTATCTATCTATCTATCTATCTATCTATCTATCTATCTATCTATCTATCTATCTATCTATCTATCCATCTATCTCTCTCTCTCTCTCTCTCTCTCTCTCTCTCTCTATCTATCGATCTATCTATATGTCTAACTCAATATATATTTAAAGAAAGTTGTATATATTTGTTGGGTATGCTGGCTGACCTTCCCTTGGTTGAACCCCATTCTTAATGAGTTTAAGGACAGAAGAGGACATCATGCTGGCTGACCTTCCCTCAGTTGACTCCCTTCTTGACGAGTTTAAGGACAGAAAATAAATTAACACAATTTTATTGAGCTTGAAGTAATTTTTATTCTCTCTCTGAGTACATAAAACTATAATAATTTCTGACTAACAGTATTAAACTGTAATTAATTGGATATGGAGATGCATTATATGTGTCAATAATTAACTCACAATGTACTTTTGTCCTTTATGCATTAGATTTCTAATTCCAAATATTAAAGGACGACAGTAGTTTTGGAAAAAAAAGTATCTACCTAGCCCAAGTGCTTACTCTACCAAGTTGCCAACTATACCCCCATGTTTGTTCCCATGAGTTATTGTTCCCACTCCCAGAACCCCCTCTCATTAGTCATTGGCTCATCTTTTTTTTATAAGCATAAACTTTCCTTACAACTCCCTCCCACAACCATTGGCCACTCATTTTTTAACCCCGGGTCCACTCCCAAAAGCACCCCTTTTCCTGATGCCTGCCCCGCTCCCATTAGGTAAACAAAACCTTCCTCTCTATTCAAAGTCTCCACACACCTTGGAAGTACATCCTCAGAAACCAAAATGGTAGATTCCACTGCAACATGATTGTATATTAAAGGTAATAAAATATAGGTTGTATATATTTTTTCACTTTCTAAAATCAGTTTGTCTTTTATCAAGTGTAGTGCTTCAATACAATATATTTTAGAAATGGAGCTATATTTGAACATGTTATACGTTCCTTTGGAAGCACTTGCAATTACCACTGCACATCAGGACACAGAATAGCTAAAATACTTTGAAATATGTGAACCAGAACATTTAGCATTTGCTTTTTGAAATCAATCTCCCTTTCATGCTGACTTGTTCTTGTCAACTATGTCACATTGTTATGTGTTTCTATGTCTATTCTCATAATTTTATTCTACTCCAGTAATTATGATGATGACTGTGTTTGTTTGGTTTGTCAAGATGTGGATTCCATCAATGCTTTTACTTAGTGAGTAAGCTGAACATCATAGAATACGCAATATGACTTTCACACGCAAGGAAATATTAGATTTTGTGTTATTTTTTATGTTCCATGTAATGTGTTCTAACTAGAATTATGGACTGTCCTATCTGACCAAAGAGACTTGTAGGTATAGTAGATCTTCAATTGGCTTCTCTCTGGGTGGGCCCTAGACATGACCATGGGTATCAAGAAGATGTGATCCACTGAGATGCACAGACTTTATTGTGTTGTCTATAGAAAAGGCTCGATTGATATCAAAACAAGACCAAACCTTCAACTAAATGCAACCGTAAACCTATCAAAAAGGCAAATTTTCATAAAAGAGGACAATCAAACTCTGAACCGCTTCCTTTGTTCTGCTTAGGATCTACTCCTTTTCATCCATTGTAATTATATTTTCCTACTCCAGCCTACAGGAATTCTATGACACCACTCATGGCATCACATATAATATGAAAAATTACATCATCCATGATATTGCTCTAATAATAATAAATTTGGCCCAAGGGAAATATATAAATGCGCATATATACTTGTTTTCACATTTCAACGTCTTAAGCAAGTTAAAAAACTTGCTTCCTGCTTAGAATTCCAAGAAATACAGTTATTACACTGAATTCTGGGAACCTGGGCAGGGACGTGCAAAGGTGCCCATAACTTCTTTGCTCTTGTAATCCATAACCATTTCAAACATGGCTTCATTTAAGCATATGCTGCTGTATTACACAGCTTTGGGCAAAGTGAAGGATGGATTATAAACTACCTCCTCATAAAATCTACTACACAGGCTAGGAATCGGCCCCACGCTAATAAGAGGCAGTAACCTTGAAACAGATGTATGTGGGTGGGATTCCAGGCTTGTGTATAATCCATCCTCAACTTTGCCCAAATCTGTGCAATATAGGCATATGCTTAAAGGAAGCCATGTTTGAAATGGTTATGGATCACAAGAGCGAAGCCTTTTGTGGACACATTTGTATGTCCCTGCTCAGGTCCCCAGAATGCAATGTAATAACTGTATTTCCCTAAACCCTGAGCAGGAAACAACTTTTTTTTAACTTGTCACCTGTATGGTGGAGTGCTTCTGTCATGCTTTTGCCCACTATAAATATATATATATATATATATATATATATATACACACATTTATATATGTATATATATATATATATATATACTGTATATATATATATATATATATATATATATATATATATATATATATATATATATCCTGATTCGGACCGAGGTCTGTAACCTTTAAATAGGCTGTACGTATGAATATGAGCTTTAAATTTCTCTGCTCTTTGAATGAGACTCAGTCTAGGCATAAACTAGGAAAGTAAAGCAGGGTTTTAAATTCCAAATTCTGCATAGTTTGCAAACTCACTAAAAGGTGTGTCCACATACCTGCATAAGGAAACAATATATTGAGGGTGGTAATAGTTTTATATATCATATGTTTAATAACCACTTCCGTGGGTGTGCAGGATGATTGTTCAGTTCACACCCTTTCCCGATTGAGTGATTACATCATCTCGTTAAGCGTATTTAATTGCACAACTAAGCTAGTCTTGAATGTCCTTTATGTTTTTGGATAGTTCCTCTTTTTAATCTAAAGCAATATATATAAGCAATACCTCTTCTAAGGTTTTGTTATAATTTGGTCTTCCAAGGTGCTTTTTTCTTGATTGTGTAATTAAATTAAAGGCACACAAAAAAATGTTTTTATGTTCATTATTATGTTCATAATTGAACATTATATGTTATCTAGATTTGAGTTATATACATATAATGTAATTTACTAGTTGAATATTCTATGACAATGTTTTTTTGCAATATTTATTGATGGATTAATCCTTCCCTTTGTACAGCTTGCATAAACCTGTAAGAAAATTTTCCATTCAGAAAAAAATGGAGATGGTTAGCCTTTATTTGCCTCCTTCCCTGTTAAGGTGACAGCTGGCAAAAAAAAGAAATAGTACTGCTCCACCGGGCAGTTACACTCCCAACCCCCTGAGTACCAAATAGAGTTTGGAGAGAAGAAGCCCTACTAGTCACTGAAATATTAAACATCTAAATTGAATTTATTTTTTTACAAATACAAATGAAAGCCTATTGATTGACATCTCCAGATGCCCTTGTAAAAGCACAACAGAGGTCAGAAGAAGTCAGTTTAATCAATATTCCTCTATATTTTTTCCTTGTATTAATATACTTTTGAAATAAACGGCTAGCGCTTTCTGTTTTGCACTATGGGTGCAGCCATTTTGCTATTACGGGTCCACCGTTGATAGCATGACCAACATCTTGATCATGCAGCAGTTGCAGATTTCTTTGCAGCACAAGCCCACACATGCTTTTGGTCCGTTGAATGTCACTTGCCCATTTGAGGTCACCCGGCGACTGTGTTGTCAACTGTGACATCATACAACCAAGAGTAGTAAAGATCAGTGAGCGCAGATGGGCTCGTGTTGGAGATAAGTCTGCAAATTCAGCATTAGTAGGATGGAAGACTTGCTATCAAGAGATGACTTTTATTAGCAATATGGCTGCACCCATAATGGAAACTAGAAAGCCTAAACCATGAGAAAGTGGTGTTATTCCTTTATTTTAATGAATTATTAACACAAGAAAATATATTAGAAAACAGAATATTCATTAAACTGACATTTTGTTCTGACTCTAGTGGTCCTTTAAAGCGAGAATTTTAATTCGTCTTTAATCACTAATATAGTTTCTAAAACGTGCATAACGCTCTAGAAACTATTTGTACGGAAATTCCGTACACTCCGCAGTACGCATGCGCAAACGCGCAGCGCTAGGAGGGGGAAAGGGACAGAGAGGGAGAAGGGGGAAAGAAACACAAGGGAAAGGGGGAAAGAGACAGAGGGGGAAAGGGACACAGGGGAAAGAGATACAGGGGCAAATGGGGAAAAAGACACAGGGGATGGAGGAGTGGGGAAAGAGACACAGGAGAGGGAGAGGGGGGAAAGAGACACGGGGAGGGAGAGGGAGGGAGAGACACGGGGGAGATAGATGGGGGGAAGAGACAAAGAGGAGGGAGAGGGGGGGAGAGCCACAGGGGCGGGAGAGGGGGGAAAGAACAACAGGGGTGGGAGAGGAGGGAAAGAGACACAGCGGAGGGAGAGGGTGGAAAAGACACGGGGGAGACAGAGACACAGGGGGAGACACACAGGAGAGGGGGGAAGAGACAGTGGGAAAGAGACACAGGGGAGAGGGGAAGAGATACGGGGGAGAGAGTGAGGGGAAGAGTCACAGGGGAGGGAGGAAGAGACACAGGAGAGGGGGGAGACACAGGGGAGGAGGAGAAAGACACAGGGGAGTAAGAGGGGGAGGAAAGAGGCAGGGGGATGGAAAAGACACGGAGGAGGGACAGGGGGGAAAGAGATACAGGGGAACGGGGGTGGGGTAAAAAATATATTATCCTGTCATTTATGATTGGCAAACGACTATTTACTAATAAAATTCATATTTGATGATTTACAAAAAAAAACAATATTCAATGATAAACTAGCTGTCAATGATTAGATACACCTGCTGCTGGCATCCACCTGCTATAAGGTCAATGGGTGGAAGCGACTTTGTCTAGCAGGCAGCTGCTAAATTATCAGACACAATGACTTCCAACAATATAGTGATCTCTGCTGGTTGGAGTCTTGTTATGTGGGAGGTGTCCCTTGGTAACAAGCTTCTGCTGTGGGAGAAGCCTCTAAATTATTGTATATTCTCTTATCAGTGGCACAGCTAGTGAGTGGAATGCCTTGTGCAAAAAAATGTGAGGCCCTCATAGGGATCAATAAAAAGTCAAAAAGTTATCTAGATGGTCAGATCTACCATATGGTGATGATATCCCACCCTGTTCTAATAACTTATGAGTCCTCCTTTACTCCAGGCCACTGCCAGCATCAAAAGGCACCGACTCTGGGATGGACGCTGGTGCTTTGCAGCAGTAGTAGCTCCACCACTTATATCTGATTGTTCTTAAAACACTTTAGACCAATGGTGGGCAAGTTCAGTCCAGGAAGGCCACACACAGGCCTGGATTTGAGGACATCCCTGCTGCATACAGGCAAGACTATACCATGACTGACTCACCTGTGCACAGAAAGGAAATCCTCAAATCTAGACCTGTGTGTGGCTCTCCAGGACCAAACTTGCCCACCCCTGTTTTAGCCTTCTCTCTCAGCCAACTCCCCATCCTGTCATAAAAGCATATTTAAGTTTCCTGGATTATGAATGCATCTGATAGAGGAGAATCAGTAGTGTATGAAAACATTTATTTGCATGATAAACTGATTTAAATATTATTAAACTTACCATAAAAATATCTTTAGCTTATAAGCAGTTGATTTTAAAAATTATCACCCCTGCAAATCCCTCTAAAAATTTGCATAAAATTCTTAATTTGTTTTGGTCAATCAGAAGCAGGTACTGCAACCTCTTTAGCAAAGTATTATGAGTTTTGCAGTCTTGTTTCCTCTGTCTCCTACTTTAAAAGATGCAACTCATCAGTGATATGTCGATCTCTGCACTGTGAACTGTTCTATTGAAGCTTAGTATAGAGTTAAAACACGTACCCAAATGCAGTGTTTCTATTGGTAGGTACCAGGTGCCTATGTAATCAGCTCTGAGGGTGGGGAAAACAAGTTTTATTTTTACATTTAATAAATCTGTATGTGTAAAGAATGAATCAATGTAATGTGTGTATCTGATATAAGCAGCAGGTGTCAGATTAAAAAAAAGTTACACACAGGAAAACTTAGATATACCTTTAATAACATTAACAAAGTGGAGGTAAACACTCAGTCGGAAGCTCATATTCTAATTTGGAAAAATTATTTTGTAATATTTGCTATTATAAACTATTACATACTAATTTTATCAAAGCTCAGTGCAAAATTAAAATAAATAGCTTTACTTGACAGGGCAATTTAGTGGACCTTTAAGCCATATAGAAAGTCTGAACATCCCTTTCATGTAAAAAAGATGCACAACTAATTATTTCAACCAGTCACAAATGATGCCCTTGTAAACATATAAATGTGACAGTTACTGTACAGTGGGACATCTCTGGTAGTTATCGGGCACCAAGCAGGTTTCGTTTTGTGAATCTTGAAGCGCAATAAGGTAATCAATATCAATATGGAGTGTGCTGTTTTTTATTTATTTTCTTGAGCAAAGCAGGGAGTAGGGTAAGCCAGTAATGGATTTTTAGTGTTGGTCATAAATTTCTAAATCCGAAATGTATTTCAGAGTAATTAAGCAAGTCTGATTTAAGTATGTCTGAGGAAGGGTAAGGTTCAAGGATCTGGATATAAGGAGATCAATAACAAACAGACAGCAAACAGTATATTAATTAAACTTTGCTTTGTGATGTCCTTGGCAGGTGACTGCCTCGTGGCTTTCGAGTGACTTTTTTGCAATGTTTGTTTAAAGCTTTAGGATAGACAGATATTTGGCTATTTAAGAATATTATCTTTTCTGGAGTTCATGTTGCCATTTAAATATCTTATGTCGTAGGTGATAAGTGATAACGTAGTTTACTTGACAGGTAGTATATCTGGCCACCAAGCCCTCGGAAAAAAAAATCATAATACATTTAACCCCTTCTTTTTTTGGAAAGCAAATATTGTAATATTCACTATGTGAAAATAAGAGGCTAATCATGGAACCACCGCGATCACATAATTATATATATGATTTCTTTAATAACTAAATTTAGGTAATCAGAATTGTTTGCTTTTATACATAGTTGCAGTTTATGGTGCAGTTCCAGTTTCTTTTCTGAGCTGTGCCTTTTTGCTATTTTCTCAGGAGTGTGTATCTTTATAAACTAATTTGTTCTTCATTATTCCTGTTGAAAGCTCTGACAATTTTTACTACCGTATAGCCATTGTGCAGACAGAAACTTAATTTGTATTCAAATTCTCATCCCACCTCTGGAAGATAATAAGCAGAAACCAAAATGGTATAATTCACTGCAACATAATTGCAGAATAAAGGTAATACATTGGAGGTTGTGTTATTTGTTTATTAGATGCTAATGACAATTTGCACTTTTAAAGTAGATCTAGAAAAAAGTTTATTTAAAATATATATGATGACAGGGTTTTTTCAGTATGAATAGAGGAAAAATAGAGGATCTGATTTGTGTAGAAAGAGAGAGTGATATGTAAAGAGGATGAGAGAAATTACTTCCCAATCCGAAAAACAGGCTGATGCTGCACTGAAAAATCTCAAACCGCTGCATACACCCCCCTCAGCCTCAAAGTGCCTATTCTGTTATGGGTGGTTTATGGGTGACCATCATCTAAATAATATTCCTCTTTAAAAATGTTAATACCAAGTGCGAGATCTATCCTGTTTTGGTGTCGGGATAGGTCCCCCGCTGCAGTGCGGCCTCCAACCGCTAGATGGCACTGCTGATATTTTGCAGCACTGCTGATATGTGAGAGAAGTTCTATGCTTATAATGTTAGCCTAACACTTGAACTAACCCTAACCCCAACAGTTTTAGCGGATGCTCACCGCCACTGCTGCTGCCTTGTGCTGTGCTACCATAAGAGGATAGGTCAGTTACTTGACTGAGCGGTACTATCCTCTTATGCTAGCGCAGCACAAAGCAGCAGCAGTGGTGGTGAGCATCCGCTAGATGGCGCTGACGATATTCCGGTGCCATATCATAGAGTCAAAGAATAGGCATGGTGAGGGTAAGGCTAAAATTATAAGCTTAGAACTTCTCTCACATATCGGCAGCGCTGCAAAATATCGGCAGCGCCATCTAGCGGTTGGAGGCCACACGACAGAGGCGGACCCTTCCAGACAATATAACAGGACCTGCTAATATTCTGCTACATGAATCAAAGCTAATATAGGGATAAAATATTATGTTAAGTAGCAGTAGAGAATATAGACAAAATTAGACGCATAAACAGGAAAGAAAGGGGTATGTGTGTTAGGGGCATATGTACTAAGCAACACACAGTTGAGATCTGCATTGATCAATGTAAGGGTTATTTCCTATGAGGGAAAATTGCTATTGTAGCCCATTGGAACCCTTGCAATTACTTAGTATTTCCCCTCTCATCTGGCCAGGAGCAATACTCAATTTGCTCTTCCCAACCTGTGTGCAGCGCTCTGTACATTGTACTTGTGTAGAAAAGGCTAATTAATTCATTTGTCTACTATGTGACTGTTAAATTAATGGCTTTCTCCATCTCATGCTGGCCAACAAAACGATTTCTCAATTTGCCCTGCAAACAGTTGGGCTCATTATGCATTTAACAGTTGCCCATAAACTATTTGCTCTGCAGTGCTGCTCCCCCGCTGTGTGTGTGCTGCAGACCCCACCTGAACAAAATATGTGGCTAGTTAACATAGAATGAACTGCAACAGGAAAATCTGCACCAAAAATCCTAGATATTTCTCAGAGTTCTCTTGAACTGGGTTAAGAAATTGCATATTTGTCTAGCTTCTGCAAGAACAGGTTTTAAATGTTATAAAAGTATCTTTTGCATAACAACATAAGCCATGGCACTGTTTGAACATTAACTTTTAATTCATCTGCAAACTGCTTTTGCTTTATTCTTCTGACTCACTTCTAACAAACTCTATTTGGGGTGTGTATTGCACCAGCTGATTTATGGAGCTCTATGGAGAAATCATGTCATGCGTCATTAGTCATGTGTTGCAGCCGACATGCCTAAATCAGAATTTGTCGCAGTATCACAAAGTGTTTATATCCTTTGCAGTACTCATTTTCGCACACAAAACTCTTTACTAATGTTTACGCCGTGCACTTTTACATGTATTATAATATGTGACTTCAATTTCTCATTTAAAAGATCTGCAAAATTTACTATAATGTAGGTCCTTTCCCTCTTCACCCTCGCAAAATCTGACAGCTGCAGTTCCACCTCCAGCCGACAGATGGTGATGCTGATTTTAGCATATAAGGCGCGCCGACAGAAGAGGCCTTGAGCTATGAGAGGCGCGCCGGAGGCCCTGGGTGGATGAGTGCCCGCGCCGAACATAGCGATGGCCTCGCTGTCGATTCACTGCTGTCGAGTTGCGCCGCGTCGGAGGGGAAAATAGTTTTTTGCCTTCCCTGGAACTTTATGGTGCCCGAAAACTCACAACGCCCTCTGGCGGATGGTACCTGTAACTACAGATGTCAGTGCTGCAGAAGAAATGCGTAGGCAAAGAGGGATAGATCCATAATTTATCTTGGTTTGTTTTTCCATTAGAGATATTATGGTGTTGGGACAGGTCCGCCGCTGCAGTGCGGCCTCCAACCGCTAGATGGCGCTGCCGATATTTTGCAGTGCTGGTGATATGTGAGAGTTCTAAGCTTACAATGTTAGCCTAACCCTTGAACTAACCCTCACCCTAACCCTAACAGTTTACCTAAGCCTTGACGGAATATCAGCGGCGCCATCCAGCAGTCGTTCACCGCCACTGCTGCTGCCTTGTGCTGCGCTACCATAAGAGGATAGATCCACGATATAGACTATGCAATTTTACTCTGATGATTTAACTTAGAAATTGCATTTAAACTGTATATTGTAATGTTGCATAAGTAATATATTAAAATAACATAAACTTGCGTATTGTATTGCATAATTGAGGGCGGACATTACTGTTTAGCTGCGTTTTTGACAGGAACCAGTTTTGCAAATTGGAGATTTTCCATTAGCCCTTGTGAGACGCTGGCACAAAGTACTGAGCTATTTAAACTGAAGCAGCTGAATCTTTCTATGTTTATTCTGAGCGTGCACAGAGGTTTGCAAGTGAAATGTGGCAATGTGTGCTGCCTTTGTTAAACTCATGGAATAAAGAATAATTGTGGATAATGATGATGAAATTAAAGGTTATATTTATTTTAAATTCTAAAACCATTTTTCCGTTATCAAGTGCAGTTCTTCAGAGAGCATAATGTAAATATGTCATTTTAGTGGTCTTAAGTTATAAATTTTAGGTTTCAAATAAAACAGTGTAATGAGTACTTTTGTATTATTTTAATAAATAATGACAATTTTTGTGGGGGTAGATTACTCCATCTTAGATAGAAAAGACAAGTGTTGATCTGTGGATATAGGGCATGGTTGCCCACATAGGTCCTCATTCAATTGCGATTTGGCCAATTGAATAGGGCTCTAAATAAGCACATAACATATTTTTTTTAAATAAGTTTTTAGTTACTGAACTTCTATCTGAAAGGAAGGTCTTCACTAACTAAAAACTTCTGTAAGAAAATATGCTCTGTGCTTATATAGAGCCCTTTAGAATTGTCCGAATCACAATTTAATAAGGCTGAATACGTGCAGTGTGCTTGAATAATAATATGTCAGAAGATACTGCTTTAAAGGGACATAGAACACGTTTTATTATGGCATTATCGGATGTATGTAAATGTGAATGTGGCTTTCATAAAAATGAGTATGGATACATTAAATATAAGTGTGTACATGAAGAGGCTAAATAGGGTGGTGTTGAGTAAATATTGAGGAAGAGTTATTGTGATAGCAAGAGGTACATTTAACTACGGATAATGTCTATTTTCTTCAAGGACCGACAGCAAATGTATTTGAACATATTTAAAAATGTCAAATAGCAAATTTTGGAGGGGACTGTAAACATTTTTTTCGGTAGTAGTGGTGGGGTTGCCACTTTGTGCTACCCCACTGAGGGAAGGTCTTATAATAGAACTACCCAATATACACAGTCCAATTACATTATTATGACCGCAAACTAATATCCTGAATAACCTCCGTGTGCAGCACGAGCAGCTAAAAGGTGTGGTGGTGAGTCAATAAGATGCTGGAAGGTTGGAAAGACTATCTGGAGCCATGCAGACTGCAGTGTATCTGACAGCAGGTGAAGAGTGCGTTGTGGAGGATCCATACAGCCAAAATGGCGATCAAGGTGATCCTTCAGGTGTTTGATGGGGTTTAAGTCCTAGGAATTTGTAGGCCATGGTACTTAGAAGTTTTCGTTGTGCTCCTCCAACTGCTCCTGGACAATTCTTCCCGTATGACATGTTGCATTGTTCTGCTGGAAGATCCCATCCGCTCCTTGGAAGACTGTCAATATGTATGGGTGTACTTGATCTGCAAGGATCAATAGATAAACCAAATGGTTGAGAGTGCCTTCCATAGGTATAAGTGGACACAGACAATGCCAAGAAAACATTCTCCAGACCATAACTCTGCCCCCACCAGCTTGTGTTCTTCCAACAATGGTTACAAAGTGTTTGTTTTCAGAGGTTTTATGCCTGACACGCCAACGTCCGTCCATGTAATGGAGCAGAATGTGTAACTCATCAGAGAAGACAACCCTTTGCCAATCAGAAGAGATCCAACTTCAGTACTGTTGTGCAAATTGAAGCTGTTTCTGATGATGACCCCTCATCAGCATGGGTGTAGGCGCCAGCCATTTGCTTCCGAGCTCCATGATCAACAGGGTTGGCAGTACTGTTGTTTTAGGCACACGTCTGGTAGCCCCCTAGATCATTTGGACGGTGAGTTACTCAACTGTAGTGTGTCCTTCCCACACCTTCCCAGCTGAATTCACCTCTGACTTCAATGGCACTTTGTGCTCCTCAGTTTCCATGCCATTTATTTGCAATGGTGCCGTTTGTCCAGTCATGGTACACTTTATCCACAGCAGCACAAGAACACTTCACAAACTGCACTGTTTCAGAAATACTGCAATAATAAAAAGGATAAAGTCTATATGGGGCTATACCCTGCAAATTAACCTATTTAAATATATTTAGCCTTGGCCTTATATAGGCATCTAATTTGCTCTTTAAGTAGCATGGGACGTCCATAAAGACCGATGTGCAGTCCCTCTGTGATGACATCACAGTTACGTGCTTCACTCAAAGCCACAAACTAAAGCTACAAACTTATGACTGAGTACTAAGCCTTACTTTATGCCGTAAGTTACTGCCACAAGCACCGGGCTGTGTGCCAGACAAACTGATCTGCTGCAAGGGTTTTCGAGTCTGATTGAAAACACCTAACTTACGCCGTAAGCACCGGGTGAGGTGCCAAGATTGACTTACAGTCCTTTTATCAGAGATACGAGTTTCACTCAAAGCTGCACATTTTTGCTACAAACATGGGGTTGAGTTCCAGGCTGATCTCCAGTTCCACCAATCCAGCTCATGAAACGTACTATATTTAATTGGCTACACACTGCTGACGTCAAAAGTAGTAATGTGACTCGACCCTGTCGTAATACATTAAAGAACCACTGTAATACCCTAACAATATCAACTAGAGATGTTAATTAGGCATTGATCATTAATACAATTCATAAGCAGTTATTTAAAAAATAATTGATATCACACTAACTTTCAAATATCAGACTCAGCTGCTGCTAGACACCAATGGAGAAGGCGGCTTTGTCTATCAGGAAATGCTCAATTTTTTAGGCAAAAAGTTATATCAGAGCAGAGCTAAGCAGGGATTGAGTACAAAGAAAAATACCATATTGACACATGGCAAAAATTACATAGTGCTATATATACAGTATCTCACAAAAGTGAGTACACACCTCACACTTTCGTAAATATTTTATTATATCTTTTCGTGTGACAACACTGAAGAAATGACACTCTGCTACCATGTAAAGTAGTAAGTGTACAGACTGTATAGGAGTAAATAACTCCACACACAGCCATTAATGTCTAAACCGTTGGCAACAAAAGTGAGTACACCCCTAAGTGGAAATGTCCAAATTGGGCCAAAAGTGTCAATATTTTGTGTGGCCACCATTAATTTTCCAGCACTGCCTTACCCCTCATGGGCATGGAGTTCATCAGAGCTTCACAGGTTGCCACTGGAGTCCTCTTCCACTCCTCCATGATGACATCACGGAGCTGGTGTATGTTAGAGACCTTGCACTCCCCCACCTTCTGTTTGAGGATGCCCCACAGATGCTCAATAGGGTTTAGGTCTGGAGACATGCTTGGTCAGTCCATCACCTTTACCTTCAGCTTTTTTAGCAAGGCAGTGGTCGTCTTGGAGGTGTGTTTGGGGTCGTTACCATGTTGGAATACGGCCCAGTCTCCAAAAGGAGGGGATCATGCTCTGCTTCAGTATGTCACAGTACATGTTGGCGTTCATAGTTCCCTTGATGAACTGTAGCTCCCCAGTGCCGGCAGCACTAATGCAGGCCCAGACCATGACACTCCCACCACCAAAAGTATACATGTGTACTGAGGAAAGGTATATGAAATAATCCCTAAATGACAGATAAACAGATAAGGCACAAAGAACACAAAAACACTGATATGAAATGAGACCCTCAGTTTGAATGTAAACAGCGATGCAGAGAGTGGAGGCAGCATCTGACATCATCAGGGAAATGCATATAGACATATGTGTATATATATATACTAGAGTATTGCTCGTCAAAAAAAGGACGGCAATGAAATTGTAAATGAGCTAATGCTGTTGGTGTATAATAATCAAATAAATAATACATTAATAAATTAATATACTTTACCTATTTTGAAGTAATATATGCAGGAAGCATTGTGTTGAAGAGCTGGCAATCTGTTTTGATGTTGCTGCAGCATTAGTGGTGTGGAGCTGCTGTGTAAGCGTGGTGAACGTGTGCAGTGTAATAGTGTGCGTGCGCGAGGCAAATCCGTTAGCGTAGCTGTGTACTTCCGCATTGTATAAGTTATTGTTCTAAAATGGCGGCTAATGTGTGGTATGCGGCTGTGGCGGAATATCCGTAGCTGTTTTGTGGTGTTTTGCGTGTTTAGAGTCCTGTAGCATCGTTTTCGTTTTGTTCGGCGGCCATTTTTTCTGTCGCTTAGGTGATTTTCGGGTGTTTAAACTCCGAAATTTGGACTTAAATCGCGGTGTAACTTTACTTGCAGAGGTCCTGGTTGCACCACCTTGCTGTGGGTAAGCTTTTTATATGTTTGTTGTGTGTATTTATTGTGTTTATAATGTGTTTGGGGTCGCACGGGTTGCGTCCTTATTTTCTAATCTCGTATGTGGTTTTCAGCAATTCCGTAGGTGTTTGGTGGTGTTTTGCGTCTTTAGACTGCTGTAGCCTCGTTTTCGTTTCTTTCTGTGGCCATTTTTTCTCTCGCTTAGAGAATTTTTTTGTGTCTAAACTCTTTTATTTTAAGTTAAATTGAGGAGTTTTTGAGGTCCTGGATGCTCCCTCTTGCTGTAGGTAAGCTTTTTATGTATGTGTTGTGTGTATCTATTGTGTTTTTAATTTGTTCATGTCCGCGGGTTGCGGACGATTTTTGCAAGGTCGTAATTTGTCGTAACGTGTCTCGTACTTTTTTGCGAGGGCCACAGTTGCTGGCAAGGAGCGCCTTCGTGGCACACCTGTACACCATATATTAGTCATACACCCGCCCGACACATCAAGACCACGGTAACCACCACTGGAAGATCAACCTTAGTGCTTAGGCCTATCAGATTGTGGTCTCATTGATCCTTTACATTTTAAACATGGCTTCCTTTAAGCTTATGCCAGCTGTTTTACACCACTTTTATGCAAAGCCAAAGCTGGATTATACACAAGCTGGGAATCCTACCCACGGATAGACGTTTCAAGCTTACTGGCTATCATCAGCATGGAGCGGGATCTCAGCCTGTGTTGTAGACCTTATGAGTAGGTAGTTCACCACAACAATCATTTAATATATGGTGGGCAAAAGAGCGATAGAAGCCCTCAACCATACAGTAAATAAATAGTACATTTGTGTTCACATTTAAATGTCTAAAGCAAGTAAAAAAAAAAAAACTGCTTCCAGCTCAGAATTCCAAGAAGTACAGTTATTACACTGCATTCTGGGAAGCTGAGTAGGGACATGCAAATGTGCCTATATATATATATATACTAGCGAATTGCCCGTCAAAAAATGACGGCAATGAAATTGTAAGGTAGCTAATGCTGTTTAGTGTGTAATAATGAAATATATAATACATTAATAAATGAATATACTTTACCTATTTTAAAGCATTGTGTGGAAGAGCTGTGAATGTGTTTTGATGTTGCTGCAGCATTAGTGGTGTGGATCTGCTGTGTAAGCGTGCTGAATGTGTGCAGTGTAACACTGTGCGTGCGCGAGCCCAAACCGTTAGCGTAGTCGTGTACTTCCGCATTGGCGTAAAATGGCGAGTAATGTGTGGTATACGTCTGTATCGGAATATCCGTAGGTGTTTTGTGGTGTTTTGCGAGTTTCTTGTGGTGTTTAGCGAGTTTAGAGTGCTGTAGCCTCGTTTTCGTTTTGTTCGGCGGCCATTTTTTCTCTCGCTTCGATTTTTTTTTTGTCTCTAAACTGTTTTATTTCGACTAAAATCGAGGTGTAAGTTGTATTTTTGAGGTGCTGGGTGCTCCCTCTTGGTGTAGGTAAGTTTTTTATGTATGTGCTGTGTGTATGTATTGTGTTTTACATTTTGTAATGTTCGCGAGTTGCGTCCGAGTGTTGCGAGGCCGTAATGTGTGTGAACGTGTGTCGTATGTTGTTTGCGAGTGTCGTAATGTGTGTGTCGTACTGTTTGGGTTGCGACGTGAAGTTTGCGAGGGCCGCAGTTGCTGGCATGGAGCGCCTTTGGCGCTCCATGCCAGCAACTGCGGCCCTCGCTTTGCGAGGTCCTCAGGTGCTGGCATGGAGCGCCGTAGGCGCTCCATGCCAGCACCTGAGACCCTCGGCCAGTGCCCTCGCTTTGCGAGGGCCGCGACTCGCGTAGCGAGCCCGCAGCGTTAGCAACAACTCGTACGCTCACAACTATATATGTGATATATATATATATATATATATATATATATATATATATATATATGCATAGATAGATATTTAGTTTGTTTAACATTACAAAGCATGTTCCTCATTATTATGCATCTTGTTACAAGCAGTGGCTAGGCCATCTCTAGTCAGGGCATCCTTTCCTGTCACATTGTCTCTCCCCTCTTGTCACTGTTGAGGTGCGCTCCCGCTGCTGTCCCCTAGAGGGCGCGCCACCACAGCAGCCATTGCTCATAGCAGCTCCATACATGGGCAGAGGGAGGGCCTGGAGGATTCTCCCAGCACAGAAAGAGGCTGGACATATAAAACCAGCCGGGAGTAGTGAAACAAAGCTCAGTCATCTCGGTGTTGGATGTGTGTAGGAGCTACAGATTCCCAGGACTATCACCATTGCATTGCTGCATCTCTAGCCCAGGAGAGGCTGAAGAACTTCATATCAATGAAGGAAAGAAGGACCAGCCAGAAATTGTCCAGTAAATCAATGATGGATCCAAACCAGAATGTGAAATGTAAAATTGTAGTGGTGGGGGACAGCCAGTGTGGGAAGACTGCCCTGCTGCATGTGTTTGCCAAGGATTCCTTCCCAGAGGTAGGTCCCTGCACCCACTACTACCAGAGCATGGCTGCTGTGCCACAGGGGCCAGCAATGCTGTTATAGGATTACTGCTGCTACTCATGGACAGTGAAAGGGTTAACTAACCCCTTCTGCCAGTAAACTGGTTGATGAATCCCCTCCTCTGCTGGAGAATGGGTTTGTGAACTCTACCCCCAGCCATCTGTCAGCCCCCTTGCCTGCTGACCCTTGTCCCCAAACTGATCTCCCTTGTCTTCTGGACCTGAGTTTGTAGTTCCTGCCCCACAATGTTATGGAGTGGTGGATCTGAAGTAATGGATATAGCAGAGCAACAAGATTGCAAGCTCTTTGGGACAGGGTTATATGATGGCTGTTGGGCAAGAGGCTTTAATGTCACTAGAATGCATTTATCTGCCCACATTTATATTTAAAACATTATTTTTAATTTATTGTGTGCTTATGTCTAAAGTGTGTATGTAATATATATATGTGTGTGTATAATAAATATATATATATATATATATATATATATATATATATATATATTTTTTTTTTTTTCTGGGTTCCTAATATATGTTCCTTCTGCACCCTGAGTATCTTCTCTATGTGTATAAGGTGTGTATGTATGCACCCGCTACCTGGCTCATATTTGTCTCTCTGGTCTTTGTTGTGGATCTGTGTCTTTATGTAGGTGGTACCTCCTAAATTCTGTTAGTCCACACTGCAGTGACATAACTAAATCCCTCAGCTAGCATTGCTTGAATCCATGTGTCTTAGAGCTAGATTAAACCCATCATCCTGACTCCAGTAAAACACTTTCCAGCTCCTTCAAGTTATGCAGTTTTGTCAGTATAAATATGTATATTACGCATAAAAGATGGAAAATCCTTCCAGCATCTGTAATAAGACTCTTAATATTCCTCATCCTGAATATTTCCTTAAGTGTATAATGGACCTAATATGAGCTTCCTCACTCCCTCTCCACTAAGACACTCTAGCCCACTCCTTTAAACTAATATCATTTTTAATCCATGTATTTTGGTTTTGATTATGTTAACCAAGTACCTAATCAATAACTATTCATAGTGTATCTTAACCAAATTCTTTCATAAGTTTAATTAGTAACCTGATTGTGTTGTTCCCACGTCTACAGAATATTTTTAAGGCTGTGCCCAGTCTGAATAGTCAGGCCTTAAGGAGCAAAAATGCATCATTTATTTTGTACATCATTATTTATCTCTTATTATGAAACTCGCTTTTTTCCATTGACATATGTTAACTATCTGTCTCTTTTTGTTTAGAATTATGTCCCAACTGTATTTGAGAATTACACAGCCAGCTTTGAAATTGACACACAGAGGATAGAACTGAGTCTCTGGGATACCTCTGGTAAGATATCTAAAAGTTATTATTTTTTTAAGACACTATCCTTTTATATATGATTATAGAGTTGTGCTTTTGTAGACCTGTGTCTTTTTTTTATTTATTTATTTTTTTATATAGCTTATGTAGTCTCCAATATGTCATTCTGATGCAAGAATCATGTGTTCGCTCTGATGCGGTTACCTAAAATGGGAATTTCTCTCACTCACGTCAATGTATTCTGTACAATGGGCTCTGCGTTAATCGGCTCAGAAGATCACACGCTATTGCATGAGGCTAATTCAGCAATGGGGAGAGCGAGGCAGTGATTACAAATTGCTAGCTAATGTTTGCATGCATGCGAGTTAAGTCATACAATGTGTCATGTTTAGGTAACATCCGCACCTAGAAAACAAGACTGCATTCTTATAAATAAGATGTTACTTCTGGGTATGATTTAGTAACAACCGCATGCAATCTGCGGTATGCCATGAGGTGTTAATGAGTATGTGAGCCTGGCAAGAGATGAATGTGCTTGTGACCATGCTTCATAACTATTTCTACCTGGTAAGGTCCCTGAGCTCAGTACACCGTAGGAACATTCCTGTACTAACAATACTAGAATAGCTTCTGCGTTCCACATGCAAAACAAGTCACTTGCTCAAGGTCACATTGAATCTGTAATAAAGCTAATCTTGGGTCTCTCTCCACTTTTCAAGCCTTTGGTGGAAAACAAACTGTTTATGTTGCCTGAATGTCTTGTAGATATGCAAGACCAGGGGTGGACATCCCCAGGGGATCCTAACAATTGCACTTCTGGCTCCTAAATATGTTTTTATATATGCGCCTGCCTGACTCTTAAGTGTTCACATTTTGTCTACCCTATATAAATAACTATAAAGGACCCAGTTAATATTCTATTGTATTGCATGTGGTCCATGTGTGGCATGGAAGAAAATACCATGGTATTGGTATCTTGTTTTGATAAATCAAATTATTTCTGCAAATGAGCAGGTGACTGATACCTTAAAGACTACTGTTTTTTTTTGTTTTTTTTCTATGCACTGTAATATTTTTATATATATATATATATATATATATATATATATATATACACGAGTGGATCTTATCTTCAATTTCCTGAACCGTCACAACCATGGTCCCCCTTTAAAAGGAACCACAAACATTCAAATCTTGGTTGTTGCTGAAGTGCATTTTTATGTCCCTCCGTTCCATGGGAACACCAAGCTCAGATGATTAAGGCTACTTCTGTTTATCAGTGTAGTTCTCCTGTTGCATATACATTTATGTATTGATTCGGTTTGTTTAATATACATAGCCACTTGCTGTCTGGATAAAAGCAAGCCTTGCTTATATAAGTGTATGTCATTTTTTTTTTTTTTTTTTATGTTTTGAGCTACTAAGACAGCTGTTACTGCTATGACGCCATCAAACTATATATGTTATTTATTTTTTTAAATATGGAAGCCTTGTATAGGCTTGCTATATTAACCCTTTGACCGTAATCTGCTTGGGTTTGTAGACCGAGGCCTGCAGTTGGCCCTGTGAAATTGCAAGGAATGCTGTTTAGAAGTGCAGGCTCCTATAAAAATACTTCACATTCTTTAGCTTTTGAAGTTCCCCAGATATTCTGGCTGGTCGCTCATTGTGTGAGCAGGCCTTCTGGTGGTGTGAGACTTCATCTGCTCCATTCGTCTTTTTAAGGTTGAATAGTTACTGTGGAGCTGCTGGTGCATTAAGCTGCAAAGTACAGTCTGTTCTGGGATTGTATAAATCCTACAGTTCTGCAGGGAAAGACACAGAAGATAAATCCACAGCATTTATTTACATCCTGCAGCTCCTTTTTTTTTTTTTTTTTTTTTTTTTTTTTTTTTTTTTTTTTCTTTTTTTTTTTTTGCGAAACTCCCTACAGAAATTTAGTGTCACTTCCTTGTGCTTCTTAGCAAAAAATGAGACTGGACTGTAATCCTATATGTGGACGTCAAGAAGAAACCTTGATGACAAATGAGGAAGAGACCTTTGATGCCCTGAGAGGCACATAGTGGTGGGGGGCAGGGTGTATTTTCTTTTCCTTACTGCTTCAAGGACATCCTGGTTCCATCTCTAGGCTTTTGTAAGCTGATCTCAAGGGGCTGACCAAGGGTGGGGGAGGAAAAGGAATGGGGGAAAATTGACATAACTGCCACATGTCTGAACATGTTACTTCTCATTGATTGTTAGGAGTTTTCTCCGGCATGTTTTTGATGAGAAAACAAGTGTTTCTGGGGTTCATCCATGCTGGCCTTATGATATAAATATGTATTCCTTTTTTTTTTTTTTTTTTACATCATTGTATTTTCTGGCAAGATATTTAGTAGCATAGATATCTGTGTGTGTGTGTGTATATATATATATATATATATATATATATATATATGCTACACACACATCATATTATTATTTTTTTTTTTTATAACTCGCTGCTAATCTCCTATCCTTAATTTGCACTTGTATCTGAATGTTTCAAAATAAATCAGGAGAACTGATTACAGGGAAAATATTTTTGAGAGTAGTAGGTGAGAATAATATTGCAGGATAAGATCAGCCTTGGTTGGCCAAGTGGATTTACTCCATCAACCACTGCAATCAGTTTAATGAAAGTGTTTGTTTTGTGTAAGGGCTTTGCTTTCCTTATCACACTGTAGAAGCATAATCTTCTGGTCATTTAGGCTATTCTACCTCTTAGGATATTAAAACATTTTCTGTAATCCAGAGTTCAATGGCAAACCCTGATCTTCCTAGCTGCCTGCCATGCAAAAATAGGTAGGGAATCTTGCAGGTTTGTATGCCAATTGAATAGGGCTCTATATAAGCACATAGCATATTTTTTTTTTTTTTTTTTTTTAACAGAAGTTTTTAGCTGGTGAACTTCTATCCAACAGCATGGTCTTCACTAACTAAAAAATCTGTAAAAAAAAATTGCTCTGTGCTTATATAGAGCCCTATTCAATTGGCCAAATCACAATTTAATAAGGCTGTTATTGTACTTCAGTAAATATCATCCATGCATGTTCACTAGGTTGAATTAAGTAAGACATGTTGAAAAAAGGTGGATCGTTAAGATTCTGCTCTCTAATTTCTCTAAAGTGAAACTTTACATTTCTTTGAAGCTTTTGAGATTTCCCACTGTTGGAGAGCTTTGTGCTCTGAAGGGGCTTCCTTCTTTCACTAGAACCTTGAGAGTGTTCCATAATATTCCTAGCCTTGGAGGCCTGTCTGGCTTCATAAGAGAGCATGGCTCGCCTACAGAGAAGTAAGGCAATGGTTTTATTCCAACTCCCAATAAACATTACATTGGGACATTTCCTAAGAACAATCAAGCAGATATCCACTCGATTAGGTTAATTTGGCTGCCAGTTCCACACTTTGCCTACTAGTCCCTTATTAGTATGCCTCACTTGGTACAAATTGCTTTCAATTACTGACAGTATAGAACTTACAAAGCAAAAGAGCTGTTTGCAGTTTTATTTTTGTTGTTCCCGAGAACTTTTTTAAGTGATTTGCATTCAAAGGCATGATAAACATTTGATTACTCTCCTACCAGTTTGTTTGTGGACTTCTGCTGCAGCTTTGCTCTTTCCTGTTTGAGTGTAAAACCCTGTGCAATTTATACTTGAAAGGGTATTACTTTTTAATTAAAAAATGTTAGCTATCTCCCAGAGCTCCTTTTGTGCTGTAGATGGAAGCTTCTAGCAAAGCCTGAAAATGATTAAAAAAAGATCTGCCAAATATTTTCGACTCCAAGCAGTTGGCTGGATTCCTAGTCTGGATTGCTCAATCTACCCTGCTTAGACTTGCTAAGAAGAGCTTCAAATAAGGAAAAGTTTCAAGAACGGAGTGTCTTCAGTCCTTTATGATTGTGTTCAACCAAACATAAAACTGTCTATATACAAATTCCAAACACATTTTTGTACTGTCAATGCAGAAAGTACACTGCTCATATTACATTGTCTGAGCAGAAAAAACTAAGGCCACAATGTTGTTTTTGAGACTTTTTATCCTATATGTTGGTATTCCTTTTTACAAATGCTCATTGGGCACATTTTTATTTTTTTGTTTGTTTTGTTTTAAATTATTTAATTTAACAGGATTTAGTTGGGCTCTTAATGACTTGGAAGAGTTAATTCCAAAATCTATTCAGCTCACAAACAGCTGATGGGATTTAAGAATATTTGTGTTGGACTACTAATTAGCACACCAAGTCATTCTTGTTCTTATATGTGAGGATGTCCTTAAAACTTGACCAGCTAGTAGTGCCTGGAGGCAGTTTTGGGAACCACTGACTTGGGTTATATGTGACTATTAAAGTAGCAAAATGAAGATTTTCTTTTCAAGTAAACGAACACAATTTGCATGTCATATCGTTATTTAGGTTTCCATGTTTATTTTTTCTCTCCTTTTTGTATACATAAGGGCCAGTGCTCACACAATATGGTTTCATTGTTTTTTTCTGTTACTCATTAACAATCAATATTAGAAGGAATTACATTTGGTATAAGCTTTACAATTTATATTGGTAAATTGTGATTTTGGACTTATACAGATACCTGAAACTTGATGGAAAACAGCGTATCCAGGGGGATATTTTTGATATTGCAGGGACACATACACAAGTCAGAAAAAAAAATTATCACCCTCATGGGCAAGTCTTTGTTCACCCTCTGGACACAAAACATGGGGTGGAGAGAAGCATATCTGCTGGAAACTGCAATGCTAATTTCAAATTTAATTAAATGTATTCTATTTTAAATTATTATTATTATTATTATTATTATTATTATTATTATTCCCTTTGTAATCAGTAACTATTTATTTAAATAAAGTAAACCTTATTTTGTGACCACTAGAGTACTCCTTGTATCCCCAGTCTGAGAAACCATTGGATGTTAAATCCCATAGATCCTTTGTCACCAAGAAGGGGTATTGGTAGCCACTTGTAGGCAAACACATATTATCATGAGAGTGGTTGAGCTTCGAATTACTGCTGGTCATATATATATATATATATATATATATATATATATATATATATATATATATATATATTATTTTTTTTATTTTTATTTTTTTTAATTCACATTTACTCAGCTGGCCTTCTCAAGCTTAGTTTAGTATTACATCTGTAGGCTTGTGTTTTTACTTGGTCGGTTGTACATTCAAAATCATAGTAACCACTGTAGTACAAACATTTCTGGCATACTTTTAAAATATTGTATTAAAAAAAACAAACATAGACATTGAGTTTTAGGGATGTCTGAGCTGCAACATATTGAGTGAGGTGTGTTTGTGTTTTTTTTTTTTTGTTTTTGTTTTTTCTTCCATGTATTATTATTTATTTATATTAATCTAAATCCTATAAGAAAACACAATGTGCAGGGTTCCATGAACCCTGTGCTCCACGATTACACTTCCCTGATTCTTACCTGTGAGATAAAACACATTTATCTACCTGTCTGTTTTAGTGTTGCATATCTTCAATTAATAACATTTTATTATACATGGGGCGGGGGAACGTTTGCAATGTACAACAAATGCATTTTATAGAATGCCCAACTGTCATGGGTCAGCTTTTGTAACTTTTTAATTTTATGACAAACTTGCTCTGAATCTCTGCTACTATCTTTGGGCTGGGTTTCCTTTGACAACTGCGGATTATTGTGACAGACACTGCAATGGTTTGGGAAACACTACTTAAAGTGCAGATCTGTTTCTGATTTGGCATTGTTGAAAATATATAATTTTGAGTACGAAGATTAGACAAAATGGTGCTGCTTAGGAAGATTAAATAAACAAACAGTAGGATGATTGAACAAACATTTTAACAAGATTTTATTTCCCCTGGTATTCTTGGTAAATAACTATTCACCCACAGACCTGTGGGAAATGTAAGCCACAGCAGTGCAGTAAAGCAAAACTACACATTTTAATTACAAATGTATGTTTGGATATTAAATGTCTACATTATTTGCCCAAATAACAATTTCAGACTGTGCACCCTTAAACCATACTTTATTGGAAATAAAATCTTTTAAATTAAGGGTTCTAGTAAACTAAGATGATCACTTAGTAGAGGAAAACCACCATAATACTAAAATTCAGACCATTTAAAAAAAAGTCACCGTAAACAAATGCTCCACATTTTAGCACTTGTCTCCCGGATGTGTAAGGCATGTCTCACTTTAATGAGAATGAGGCTATTTTACCCTAAGGCATCTTTCTTATCTTGACAGAAGAAAAACTTTGTGTAAGTCATATCTGCAGCTTGCAGAATATTTTACTGTGGCTCTTGATCATGGGAACTACATTATGTCCTCCCCCTAATTATTAGTCCACAACCTTTCTCTTTCACTCATATTAACCCTTACACACATTTCTAATTACCCTTAGGCATTGTAGCTCTTCTAGACCGTAAGGACTCTGCTGGTGCTCTAAAAAAAAAAAATATATTATATATATAGAATTTTTTTTTTTTTTTTTTGCCCCATATTGCCACTTGGATGCATTTTGGGCCTTTCCTGCGGTGGAGGGCAGATAACAAAAAAGGTCTTGCATTTCTAATCAACCCTGTAGCCCTTTTTCAATATGTTACCCATGCAAACCTAGTGCTACTGTGTTAAGTCAGAACATGAAAAACTGTCTATATACATTATGTTAGCCATTTTTCTCTACACTAAATCATTGAGAGATGCAGTATTGTTTGTTCACGTCATGTATGTGAATGTGTGGCTTAACATGCTAATTTCAGGTACAGGGTGCTTTATAAGTGTTGGGGAGGGACTCCATAACATGGGGGACAAAGTCTTGGTCACCACATAAATGGACAAGAAGACTTTTTAATATTTGCAGCTAATTAATATTTGGGGGCTGCTTAATTGCATATTAATGCATCTGAAGCACTGCTAAATATTTTGGGAATGCTTCACTTAAGGAAAAATAACTAATACAATAATAGCTCATCTTCTATGCTCTTTAAGAGTAACAGAAAGAAAGTCTGTTGCACCAAACTAAAGTTGTTTAGGGTCTCGGATTTACACTAAAATACAGTTTCTTGTAGGTTACACCATCTCTGCACAGCATATGGATACTGGCTTTCCAAGGGCTCCTTTTGTGTATAGACGAGAAGTGACCTAATGCTACATGCTCTGTCTTCTTTTGCCTCTTTTATACTAGTTGAACAGATGGGCTTATAAAATATGTATGAAATAGTAAAATCTACAGAGAAAGAAATTATCTTTTATTTCCACCTAACAATACAGTTGATAAGTGTGACTATTTTAATCGCCCTCTCTTTATCTACACTGTTTGGTCCCACAAAGGGGTCAAACTGACACTTTTTTTAATTTTTTTTTTTTTAAAGATTCCAACTGCATATGTCACTCTGCATTGATATATCAGTATGATATAGAAACATGAGCTCTAGTATTCACAATACACCAAAATAAACCCTACCCACCAAGGAATCTGTAATCCATCATGAGAGTTCTCTTTTAGATGACATGTTGTGTCTTTTCTGATAGCATTCTAGTGCTAGCTAGAAAATGTCACAACTAATCTAATCAAATATATATTTTGCATCTCCATAATACTGCGAGTCTTCTCCATCACCTATTTCATATGTGGGTCCTTCTTTTTCCCCAGTTGAAGATTTATTGACATGACCTTAGCATGCCAAAGATGCTCCCCAGACATCAGAGAGATCTTTAATGCTAGAAAACAATTGCTCTGAGTCTAGGATTTTTTTATTTAATAGTTTTTGTCCTTTTTTTTTTTTTATTTTTTATTACAATAGAATGAGATTTTTTGTTTTCCTTCACACATTATAACCAGAACATTCCAGTTATCAAGACCTGCCTTCTGTTGCACAACTGTTAAATTCTCTCTTGAGATCATTCCCAGGTTAGCCAATATTACAATGTCATGCTGAATGTGTGATTTCAATTAAAACTGAGAAGGGTTTTGCAGACTCTATAAGTTTTCTGGAATGCTATGGTGTCTTTGGCCAGACTATCATTTTGTAATGTTCTGTATTGGGAATAAATTGTACTCTGCATTTTTACAAATCTACCATCTTTAAGTAAAATACTTTTAACAGTGATTTAGATAGAAGAAACTAGTACAATTTTATTTGACTTGGGTTTTATTGAGATTTTGTGGTGTAACCAAGAATGTGTCACATCAACCGTTTTGTACTTCTTGGAACAGATGTATTTTTTTAATTAGAATGATTCATCAATTTTTAATAGTATTATCATGCTGTGAGCCATGCTGCCTTGAGCTTGCTTCCTTAGTTGAAGATGTATAACATAATATAGATCATAGGTATGGTTCAGCCAATTCCCATGAGGCACAGGCCTAGGATGGCACATTCTTACAGGGGCAGCAGGCTGCATTAAATTACCAATACAATGCCATGGAATATGCACTGAAATGTCTATGTGCAGAGAATATGCTGTCTGTAAATGTTGGCACTCTCTGACTTGCTGTATACTTGCATCAACATTATACATGTCTAATCTTCTACAGGTAAAATAAAATAAATCTGAATGGGCCTGGGGCAGCAAAAAACTTCGTAAGCCCCAGATACAGATGTTAAGCATATAACGGTTAGGTTACTTTTTCTTAAAGAATGGAAACTGTATTCTCCAAATGGAATATTTCTTCATCAGTCAATACCTGTGGTCTGCAACATTCTTATAATTAAAAAGCTGGTCTACCTGAGAACTTTGGAGGAAGGGAGCAAAAAGAGCTTTTGCGAAGACCATCTTCATTAGTGTTCTCTCATATCAAATGGCACACTTGCACGTGGTCAAAATTGTATGCATCTTGCCTATTTTGTCTGTTATGAATAGTGGATACTCCTTAAGTCACAGTTGACAATTATCTGAGTTTGATCTTTACCAAAGAGACTAGTTTTGCTATAAAGCCATAGGTTGCTGTCCCTTGGTCTATATTAAGAGTGTAGCATGACTTAAGCAATTTCTCCCATTTTTCAGTAATAAGTCCATGTTGTGTGCTAACTAGATACTACTAAAATCAAAGGCATTGTCATAGCTGCATTATGGTTTAAGAGGCAAACCACTAAGTTTGGATATGACCTGTGACTGAGCTGATTCCATGAGATTAGCTAAGACGTCAACATGGAATTCTCATGGTAAAGAAGAATTGCCAAAGCATGAACCCACCACTTGGACAATGTATCCTAATGGGATGTGCTTGGGGTATGCTAGTGTGTGTGTGTGTGTGTGTGAAGAGGTATTGGATTACAATGACGCCTATCAACCTTACAGAATTGTAATTAATTCCTAAAATTAATGTGAACACTCCTAACCATACATTATATTTTTATATGTCATACTCCTGGGGAAACATTTACTAGGTGGGCTCCTGGTCCCCTGAAACTTTCATGCTCAATATGCTGCAGTGGCCCTAATTACATGGACTTATCACATATATAGTTGTGAGCATACGAGTTGTTGCTAACGCTTGCGGGCGGCCTCAGTTGCTGGCATGGAGCGCCGAAGGCGCTCCTTTCCAGCAACTGAGGCCTTTGCAAAGCGCAAAATTTACGAGGGGCGCAGTTAATGGCAAGGAGCGCAAACAAAATACGAGACACGTTACCACCCATTATGACCTCGCAAAAATCGGCCACAACCTGAGGACATGAAATGAAAAACACCGCACATACATAAAAAGCTTACCTACAGCAAGAGGGGGGAATCCAGGTCTTCAAAAAATGAAGTTAACTCAAAATAAAAGAGTTTAGACACTAAAAAAATGAGAGAAAAAATGGCCGCTGAACAAAACGAAAACGAGGCTACAGGACTTTAAACACGCAAAACACTTGCGGATATTCCGCTACAGACGCATACCACACATTATCCGCCATTTTAGAACAATAACTTGTACAATGCGGAAGTACACAGCTACGCTAACGGATTTGCCTCACGCACACTATTACACTGCACACATTCAGCACGCTTACACAACAGCTCCACATCACTAATGCTGCAGCAACATCAACACAGATTGCCAGCTCTTCAACACAATGCTTCCTGCATATATTACCTCAAAGTAGGTAAAGTATATTACTTAATTAATCTATTAGTTATTTTATTATTATACACCAAATAGCATTAGCTCACAATTTCATTGCCGTCATTTTTTGACGGGCAATTCGCTAGTTACTCCATAGTATAGAGATGCCTCATTTAGTCTCCGATACATTGCTCAGCAAAACTGTTTTTGCAGGTTTCCTAAAAGGAGTTTCCTCTGATATCCATTACATTCCTTTTAGACCAATATGCCGATAAACGTATCCACACCAGTGTGATGTGGCTTTTACTCTAAAAAATGCTGTAAAAGGGCTAAAATGAGAAAGAAACCACAGCTTGATAACAAAGAATGACTTCAAAATATGCAAAGGGGCACTTTAGTTTTTCCAAAGTTGAGAGGTTACACAATTTCCTTTTTAATACATTTGGAAACCAAAGGATGGTGCAGCTTTCTGGTGTTTATCACGTACTAACCAGCAGGTGTTGAATCCTATATGCAAACAATGGCTATTTTTAAAAAGCGAGCATACACTGTACATACCTATTAGCATGACAAATGTTCTGGTTAGGCTTACACAGTGTTTACAGGGAAACCATGAGCGTAGATGTTGCACTTTTATGTACATATATGGTATGCCTAATTGAAAAGCGTCCGTGACTCAATCACATAGGTATTTATCTTAGGAGTTGCTGTCTAAGGGTGAGGCCTGTGAAGATTCTACATGGTAGTAATTTCCAAACACACATGACTAGTTATAACGAATATCTCATGAACTGATTGCTCAATCGCATTTCCCTCCATAGCAACATAAACGTAATCTGTGGTGTGTGTTTTTTTTTTTTTTTTTTAGTTTTCTCCCTTCCTTCATACATTATAAAGAACATGTTTGCAGTAAAACCCCTGTAATCATTACAATCGAATAAAAAACAAAGTCTGAGGCTCTCAATCTGAGTGTGAACACCTACATAGGTTT